>PVJH01023694.1:0-34335 GCA_004026705.1 Nesogale talazaci | reverse complement strand
GGAGTGGAAAAACTTCAACATTTTGAAGGAAGTGGTATTTCTGAACGTGGAGAGTGGTTATAATACTTAGAGCAAGCTATGACTTAACCTCCTTCAGTTTTCTCATTTGTAAAATGGGGATAATATTAGCACCTGTCTCATTGGATCAAGATGAGAGCTAACTTAGTTCAGAGTATGCCTGACACATAGTGAATGCTCTGTGGGGTTTGTTTTTT
This sequence comes from Nesogale talazaci, assembly GCA_004026705.1. Taxonomy (NCBI): domain Eukaryota; kingdom Metazoa; phylum Chordata; class Mammalia; order Afrosoricida; family Tenrecidae; genus Nesogale; species Nesogale talazaci. The sequence continues at coordinate 34,120 of PVJH01023694.1, read as the reverse complement.
CATTTTTTAAATTTCCCATACTCCCTAACTCTACCCTCTGGTAGGCACTAATCTGTTTCGTTGATGGATTTATCTCTTCTCAATATTTCACCTAAGTGGAATCATCCAAGATGTGTCTCTTTGTATCCGACTTCATTCACTCAGCATAATGTCTTCAAGGTCTATCCATTGGCAGCTTGTATTAGGACTTTATTGTTCTTTACCATTCAGTAAGATTTCCTTGTCCCTCTGTACCACATGGTGCTTCTAGATCCATTTGCTGATGGGCACATAGGCTCTTTCGAGATGGTGAAGCACACTGCCAGGGACACAGGTACCTGTCCCTGCCTGCATCACAACTCTCAACTCTTCGGATGTAAACTGGGAGTGGGATGGCAGAGCCACGTGGCATTTCTGGTGAACTCTGGCAGGAACTGCCAGACTGTTTTCCATTTTCTATCCCCGCCAGCAACGTGTGAGGGTCCTGGTTTCATTCACATGATAGCGATGATTTTTTATCTCAAGTACTGAACTTGACATCATCCCTGGCCATGGAGCGCCTGATTGTAACTGAGCTAGATCATCTCACAGGGGAAGAAGAAAATGAGACTGGAGAGCTCTCTCAAGTCAGAGCTGCTTGGAGGAAGTCCACAAATGAACTGCAAATGTTAAGACAGTGTTTGCCTTCCCGAACCAAGCTTCTCCAGGAAAATGAGAAGAGCTCGTCTCTGGCCCATGTGTGAGCCCTGGTCAAAGCAGCACGCAACGGGAAAACCCTTTCTGGCTGGTGCTTTCTGTGTCAGAGAAGGGGGAGGTACAGGGGGGAGAAAGAGCGAAAGAGAGCTTTTAGTTCTGTGTTGCCATTGCTCAACTTTTGAAATTATCATCCTCTGAGGCCCGTTTGTTCTCACCATGTATGCCCTAAGTGAAAATTAAGACGACTGCTCTGGGATTGATGGATTAGTAAATGAATGACTGAACTAAACAATCATTCAAATATGTGCTGACTGCTGTGTGCTAGGAAAGACATCAGGCTCTGCAACGGGGATATTATATTCTCATGAGCACCCTTCTGAGAAGCAGTTACACAGAAACAATAAATCCAATGGACTATGGACCATCAGTCTCCACAACTCTGAGATCAGAAGACCTAGATGGTACCCTGCCTCCACTACCACCTGTTTCCAAATGGAGCCGCTAAGAAGGTGCTAGACAGAGTGAAAGGAAAATGCAGAATCCTAAGAAAATACCAGGCTAACTGGTCAAACAGAGATAGGTAGGACTCTAAGACATTGGCCCTTAGTCACTCTTAGGTCTGGAATGAAACACACCCTTTGGCTCAATTTTCAGCCAAATAAGAGATAGGTAATAATAACACCAGTGAGGTGTGTGCCCCTGACTACAATCCACCACGTGAGACCAGCAGGGCAGCTTTTACCCAAGCACTAAGCCTTGAAGGGTCAGCGAGAGGTTGCAGGGAAACAGGAAGTGTGGGAGGAAGTGGGGAAGTGAAGCTACCTTGAGGGGCAGGCAAGCCACAGAGGAAACAAAATGTGTAGGAATGACCAGCTGCAAGATGGATGATATGCTATGCCAACTGCAGGTTTGTTTATTTGTTTGCTGTCATTTTAAAAGAAAAGAGCAATATCCAGCTCTGGAGATATTTCTACCTAAATCAAAAGCTAACCAAACCAAACTCAACTGCCATGCTGATTCCCACTCACAGGGACCCTTCACACCAGGGTAGAACTGGCCCTCTACGCCCCCCTCCCCCACCGGGGACTTGGAGCCTTCGGAGAGAGGGACCAGGAACCTGCCTCTGGGCACACAGGGGATTCAGCGAGGTTTCCCTGTGTACTAGTTATGGGGCAGTGCCGGCAGAGGTAAGGGGCAGAGTTACTTGCCTCAACAGGTCTAGAAGTTCTCCCATCACCTCTGCCCTCCAGGGGGCTCCTGAGATCAGCCCCAATTTTGGAAAGTGAAAGGAAAGGACTGGCGGGCAGGGGCAGCAGGAGGGAACCAATGTGCTGGTTGGTGTGAGCTCTGTGTCCTAGAAATGTGACACTGCTTTGAAAGGAGCCCTTGCAAAGCCTGGCTCCTGGGCCTTCTGAAATGGAAACCATTTCAGGCATCCCTCAGACAAAAACAGACTGGGTACTATTAAGTTCACCGCAAAGATTAGCTGAAGTCAGGCCAGAGAGAAGAAAAAGGGGAAGTTTATTCTGTGCTTCCCAGGAGGGAGTCCAGCAGGGAGTCTGAGAGTCCAAGCTGCCAGGGAGGGAGAGGAGAGATGGGAGAGGGAGAGAAAGAGATGGGAGCCCTGAACTCCGGGGCTAACTCCACAGGACCTGTTGGGGGATCGTATAAGTGTGCGTATCTGTGGTGGTGAGTTTTTAAGCTGGTCCAAGGGAAGGTAAAGCAATAAAGGGAGTAGGTGGAAACAACAGGTGGGAAATAAAGAGGAAGGGGGAGAGAATGCTCAGCTTCAGTGACTCTAACTACCGTAGGTCTCTGTTCATAACAATTCTAAGGCAGGATGATGCTTTGATCGCTTCATTTGGCACTGTGCCAGATGGCTCGCTGGGCCCGGAATTATTGGTCCAGTTAGGGCAGTCAGGCTATTCCTAATGTCCTCTGACCAGTACCTGACCCATCACTCCAGTCTTTTGGATGACATATGGGGTGACGTTAGTCTCTAACTGCTCCCTGCCGTACATGGATGAAGAAGGATTCAAGGTCAGAGTGTGCTGGGTCAGACTCTGTGGTTGGCAGGGGGCTGGATGGGTGTAAAAGAAGTTGATCGACAGTTAAATTGGTTATGTCCCTCATTCTGTTCTGGAGAAATGTGGAAAAGTGGGGTTCTTAGTAACAAGAAACATATCATGGCAAGTGGCTCAATTAAAGGAAGGACCCAGGTTAGGAGGGGATGTGGGAATTAAGAGAGTAGTGAGGTATTGTCTCCTCTGGCTTTGGCTTTTAAGACCTTTAGTCAATTTGGTGAGGGTCTCTATGCTTTACTCCACCAGCCCCAGATGGTTATCCTCATAACAGCACTCTTGAGCTGTCACTGCAGACAGGCTAAAACAACCGAAAGAGATGGATTGGGAAGGCTGCTCTTCCTGACCCTTGTGGGGGCTAACATGCTCATTCAGACTGACCATATAGGATGAGCTGAACAACCACACACTAGAAAACAAGGTCCTGCTGTGGAAAAAAATTTACACGTTGAGTTAAAGTTCCATTGCACTAAAAGAATTGTCCGGTATTGGAGAGAATCTGAGTATTAACAGTTGTATTATGTCTGCAAAACCCAGGCAGAGAAAAGTCATCCACATTCTGATCTGCAAAGTAATAGACTATGGGTTGTTTGGACATTGGGCAGTGACAAGGAGAGGATGGGAGAGGGGCGAGGCTGGTTTGAATTAGTTAGGCTGCCACCTTGTCTGCTCTGCCCCTCACCGTGCTGTGTTACCGGGATCCATCAGCTTGATGCCCTTCGCATTTCCCACACTGTAATCCCTGTCTTCCAGGGAACACTTTCACTTCTCCTTTCTCATCCACCTTTCAGCAAACAGCCTTCCATATTCTCTCAAGTTTCTCTCATATTGTGGAACAATCAGACGTGCTATAATTATCCAACTCTTTTTCTGACTATTTGCAACATACTCTGACATTCTGAAACTTACTGTCTCCATTTAAACTTAAGCAATCTTTGAATGTGAAAATCGCAGTAGCTAAGTGTCAGCAAAGAATTTATCAGCGTTTGGGAAACACGGTGGTGGGGATTGTAAAAGCCTTTCCTGGATCTTTGTAAAGGCGGCTATGACCGTCCACAGGGAGTCCGAAGGTCTGCTGGAAGTCGCCTTTGCTGCGTCGTATAATGGCTTAGCTATAAGGGAGAAATTGGAGACCCAATGCTGCAAAACCCACAAAGCCAAGATAGTGAAGTATTTGCTCAGCTGAAGTCAGTGGCTGGATGTTCTTCTTGACCTGGCGTCTATCTGGAGTTCAGCTCTGAGTGGTGGGGGTGAGGCACAGCCTAAATAGATAACAGCAGATGGAGGTCACGGTGCCTTGGAGGAAGAGAGAAGTTAAGGAGTTGGGTTGTGTTTGACTTAGAACTGTCTTAGGAGGAGCTGCAGGTAAAAGTCAACAAATGCTGATAAGCCGGGTCAAGGGGGCTGGTGACATAGGGGGCTTTTAAATCGAGGACAGAAAGATGGGTAGTGGAACGGAGAATGTGGGACAAAATAGGCTAGGGGTTGGGGACTACCAGGTGTATGGGGATAGCAGCTTTGTTAAGGAGGTGCAGGTCCTGGACCAAGCGATAAGTACTGTTTGGTTTCTGTACTGGTGAAATTGGAGTGTTGCAGGGAAAGGGGGTATGTGTAATGAGGTTGTTAGAAAGGTGTCCTTGGCTGAGTCCTGGTGGCCTAGTGGTTGTGTGCGGGACTGCAGCCCATAGGGTTGGCAGTTCAAATCCAGTAGCAGCTCTCTGGGAGCAAGGCTGGGCTTTCTACTTTCACCAGGGCAGTGACGCCACAAAAAAAAAAAAAAAAAAAAAAAGAGGTGTTCTATGAAGGGTTTTAGACCTTTGCGGTGCGCACAGAAATGGGGAACAGAGGCTGAGATGAGAAAACAGTGGGGTACTTGAGGCGTGTTAAGAACTGGGTGATAGTGAGTAGCAATGGCTGGGAAGCTGGTGTCCCATACTAATACTACTAGGTTAGCCTCGGGAAGCAGTGAAGCCTGTAGGGCCAGTTCCTCCAGGTCGGGTGAAGAAGGGGGAAGGAGCAGAGGTAGTGTGAGACCAGGAGTAAGGGATAAGGAAGCCCCTACCTTATTTAAAATGTCTCTTCTAAACAGAAGGACTGGGAATGAAGGGATTATAAGGAAGGGAGGCATAAAGTGCCAGGATACCTGAAGCAGGGAGGCTTGCGATCAAGATCCATAACCGAGACTGAGGATGAGGACAGGACAAACAAGGCAGCCCTGTGTAAGAAGGAAATTTACTCATCCAATGCCTTAAGAAATACCCTAGGGGGTGCTGAGCCTGGTGGCGTAGTGGTTGTTCGCGGGACTGCGGCTCACTGGGTTGGAGGTTGAAATCCAGTAGCAAGGCTGTGTGCCTCCTATTCCCACCACCAGAGGGCAGTGATGCCTCAAAAAAATGAAAGAAAAAAAGAGAAATACCCTAGGCTCAGTGAGGGTGATGGGAGCGGGGAGAGGGGGGGCGTTCAATCAGGGTCTCATCAGTCTTCAGTCTGTCCCAGCAGAGCCAATGGCGGGTCAGGAGTTGGAAAGACAGACCCTCCACGTGGAGACGCCAAGGACCTGCTGCTTTTCCAAGGACAATCGGACTTCCAGTGTCTGTTAGACTGCATGCTGGGCAGGATTTGGGCAGGATTTGGTTGGAGCTCTAGACCTGGGACACTCCCATGACCAGTGCCCTGCTTTTCCACATTTGAAGCAGGTGCCAGGTGGGGGTCATTGATCCCATGCACCCTTGCCCTGTGCTGCCCCTTTGAGGTTGTGTTAGTCTGGGTAGACTAGAGGAACAAATTTCAAATACATGCATATGGATGTAAGGAAAGGGTTTATATGCAAAAGGAATGTGACACTAAGAAGGCATCCCAATCCAGTCTAGTACAAAATCGTAAGTCTGATATTAACCCATATGCCCGAAATCAGTCTACAAAGTCTCTTTCCGACTCACAAAGTCACAGGTCAGTGGGTGCAGAGTCCCGGCGCTGACAGGGGTCTCCCCATGGCTCCTCACTTCCAGGGCTCAGGGTCCATCAACAGCATGCCGCTCCAGCTTCAGAGGTCTGACTCCATCAGGGCAAAGCTGTGTGGTCTCTCCGCCGGCTCCTCCAGCTTCTTGGACACTGCCATCCTGTCTCTTCCATGACTCATCGCCTCTCAGACTAACTCCCAACAACTGGGGAAGATAGCTTCTCATCTTCACGAGGGAAATATCGTGAGATTTCCCAGAAGTCTCAGGAGAAAGTCATGTCCACATAGAGGCCTCATTGGCTACTCAATGACTATCTCCAGATTAACAGGCTAGACTCCACCCCTACATTTCAATCATACAATTAACATAAGCACATGACTGCCACAGAGGTCTTGGGGGGTTGCAGGCCCCAGGGCTGTACTGAGACTTGGATTTGAAATTTTACCATCTGCCAGAACCAGGTGTCTCAGACTGACTCTGCCTGCTCCTCATGGCTGTTAAAAACCTTGAATGCTATATTCACTAAATCTCGGACCAAGGTTTGAGGGCCTTCCTTGACCTTTTAAAGCTTTTTTTCCCTAATATCTGGGACTGACAGGGTAATAAAATAGGCAGTGAGAACTATAGCCCCACCTGGGGAAACTGGATCTAAGTGGGGTATTGGGTTAGAACATCAGTTAAGTGGCTTAGAAAGGTGGCTGGATTCTCATCAGGCTTTTGAGTGATCTCCCTAAGTTTATTAAAATTGACTGCTGTATGGGAAATGCCCAGCCAGGACACACTGAAGCATTTTATTTCCAGGGGGCTCGTCCATCCCTACCTGCTCAATTGTCAGTTTGATAACCCCAACTGGGTTCTTGTCTGGGAACTGCTTCAGTACCTATCCACTGGCAGGTCAGTGTTGGCCAGGTGAGTGGTTGACGTACTGCTGAGCAGCAGGAAAAACACATTTCCTCTCATCTGTGTTAGGGTAGAGGAAAGTATGACAAAAATATCATTCTAGGACCAATCACAAACTTAAGTTAAATATTGAAACTCCTTCATATAGGTGGAGGGATTGTTAGAAAAAGAGCCCAAATGCTTTTCAATCTGAGATAAGTCAGTGAGAAATAAGGGAACTTTGAACCTGGACCACTCCCTCAGCCCTGGCCACTTCCCGGAGTGGACAGAGAAGAGGGGGGTCCTGCCATCCAGTCTGCTTGCTCACTGGCGAGGTGAATGCACCTCCAGAGAGATGGGAAGAAGAGGGCTCTGGGACCTCCAGGTTGCCAGAATAGAGAGGTGGACCAGTAGGATGGGAGGCAAGTTGCTCAGGCAGGTCTGAAGAGGGAGACACGAGACGGGGTGGGCAGAAGCAGGAGGAGAGGAGGAATCTTCTGTAGCCGAGGACTTGAGTGGGAGAGCAGAAAACACAGAGAAAGGGACGGGAAAGCAGAGAAAAGGTCCGGACATACAGAACCTCAGACCATTTCTTGGTCGTTTGGCAGAAATGACTTAGGTTGGTAAAAATATTGGAATCATCCGTCCCTTGTTTGGGCTACTTAGACCCCTTATCCAAATTGTCCTGGGGCCACCTGGCCGTGGGAAAACGATGAAGCACTTTGGACGAATGTCTGCTTCAGTTTAGTGAGGTTGGCTAGGAGGCACCCTAGTGAGGTCAGAGGGTCAACTTTAGAATTTTGGTGACCCATGGCTAGTCTCTGGAGACCGATAGTCGAGGCCAAAGGACCAGCATGCTAGTCATGTACACTAGGCTACAGACGGAAGAGGAAGGGTGAAGCAGTAAAGGGAGTGGGTAGACACCACAAGTGGGTAAATAAAAGGAATTGGGGGGAGGGGCGGAGAGAATTCTCTGCTTCAGTGGCTCTACTCAATGGGCCCCGTCCATAAAAATTTCAAGGCTGGGGTAGTTTTGCCATTCCATTTGGTGCTGAGACAGCTGGCTTGCTGGCCCCTGGAATCATTGGTCTGATAGGGGTGGGCAGGCTATGACCAAGGTCCTCCTGAGCCATCAGGTAAAGGAAGATGGAGGGTGGAGGTGTGTCTGACCTCTGCCCGATGGCAATTAGCCTCGGGCTGGTGTGGAGATGGGTTTTGCTCCTTTGTGTAGGCACAGGAGGGACTCACATCGTTCAAATGATTTCACTATTATTGTTTAAAGTTTATTATTTTAATGTACATGATCAAGCTAAGCTATGTGTAAGGTTTTTAGCAGCTACTTCCCCCAAACCGAGGAGCTGAGTCCTTTGTCACTGTCCTTAGTCTGGAAGCTCTGCTGATACCTGACCCTGCAGGCATTTGAAATACCAGGGGCAGAGCTTCCAGCAGCACCGCCACACAGGGCCACCAGCCACCTCAGGGCGGGCGACCAGCTGGCACGGGAGCCATTGTGAGGATGGCACAGGGTGGGGCCATGTCTCCTTCTGTTGTGCCTCAGGTCGCTGTGGCTTAGAACCAACTGGATGGCCCCCAACCACCTGTGATCCATCAGGGCAGAAGTAACCGCACCCGTGTATGAGGAAGGATATGTGTATTATACACATTGTGTATCACGCACATGCGACATGCTCAAAAATGATTTTACAGATCCAGGTGCACGATCAAGGCCTGAGGGTGGGCAGTTGGGAGGGGAGCCCATCAGCTCGGAGGCTCTGATGAGAACTCAGGCAGAATGGAAAGGAGAGGGGGGGAATGGGCAGGAGAGATAGGACAGAAGACCCCGTTCCACAGGTTTCTGGAATCGTTTTCAGAAGACCTTAAAGCAACATTCAGAATAAATTAGACCGAAGCTACTTGGACAGAGTATGACCTTGAAGGGTCTCTTTCAAGGATCCATTTCTATGTTTCAAAACTGTGATGGCTTTCCTTGGCACAAAATCTCTTGGGAGAAGGTTTCTCAAACTTGAATTTGATGTAACTTGTCCATAACATAAAAAGTATCTCAGTCCATTCCCTCTCCTCTGCCAAGAAGACACTTTAAAACATCAAGTGATTCACGGAGAGATGGGATTCAGTTTGAAAGGCTGATTTAGGAAACACGCTGGGTGGGCGGGAGGATAGCGAGGAGAAACAAGGAAACAAACAAACAATGGTCTGAATACTGAGCTTCTGTTAAGTCTGAGGGAGGAATTTAGAAATGGATAAATGGTGGTGACATGCTAGGCGTAATTGATGTCATGAATTATACATGTGAGGACTATTGAAACCGCCAGTGTTTGGTTACATATTCCACACACAAAACCACGACAAACAAAACCCCAACCCAGCGCCTCCCAAAACACAATCACATCTTTAGACAAAAGCAGCTCTAGTCGTAGTCTATGAGAAAACCTTTCGATTATGAGTACTGGGCGCCACATCAGAAGTGTCCACGGAGGCCTGAGGATGCGGTCGCAGGGGACGCGAGTAGAAGGTGGGAGATGAACGGGAAACCCTTCTGAGGTGGTTCGAAGCTCTCCTGACCCAGTTTGAGAGGATAAGTGGGTGGAGGGAGGGTTCTGAAAAGATGGATTTTGTGGAGAGAATGGATTTGGTTGGTAAATGCTGTGCCCTCTCTCCTGTGGCAGGGATGACCTTCTAAGCCTGCACAGAGTGAAAGACAGCTCACAGGCCCCTCAAAGAGGGTTCTGGGAAGTCATGTGGGCCCCCTCGGCCCACTAAGAGATCCAAAGGCAAGAGGCTGCGTCTTGGAGGAGTCTGCAGGAGAGAAAATCTTGCCTGGTACTAGGATTAACCGTCTTCCTCTCCAAGTCACGGGGTTTCAGGCACTACAGGGGACCCTAACTTGGGTCTGAGGTATATTTTAAAAGGATGTCCTGCCCGAGAGTCCCTGTCAAGAGAAGGGGGCTTCCCACCCCAAAGCATCTGAGGAAACGTCAGCTGAGCCAGGCAAGGGGGGAGGGCAGCAGGAGCGGCACTGAAGCCTCCCTGCAGGCTTATCCAGGGCCCTATGCAAAGACACCCTGACAGACCCACGAAGTACCACGGAGAAAAGGAACCCACTGCCACCCAGTTGGTTCTGATGCACAGCGACCTTCTCTGTAGTTTTCAAAGATGAATCAGATCTTTATGGGTGCAACCTCATTTTTTCTCTGGAGTGGTAACTGTTGGGTTTGAACCATGAACCTTGTGAGTAGCAGCTAAACGTTTACCCAAGGCAGCTTAAAAGAGAGTTCAGGTCCAGAAAGTCAACTTTGGGTGGTACCAGGTAAGAAGGATTTCTTCATTTCCCTTTTTCTCTCTAATATAGGAGGGTCTGGAGGGCAGAGGGTGAAGGACCAGTGGAAGGAGGGGGGGAAGGACCATCCCCCAGCAGCCCTGGTCCAGTGATGTGCTCAAAACTCCAAACGCACTGCCATCAAGTCGCAGCAGCCTTATCGGACAGGGCAGAATGGGCCGCCCCTCTGGGTTTTTAAGACTGTAACTCTTTCCTTCAAAAACCCCAACCAAATCCACTGCCACCAAGCAGATGCTGATTCACAGAGGTGGGTGGGGGGGGGGATGGAGGGGGGCGTGGAGGGTGGTGCACAGCCCCCTGTGAATAGCCCCCTGGCGGTTCAGAAACCCACTGGGGCAATTCCACCTCTGGCCTGTAGGAGTGCTGTGATTTGGAATCCACTCAAAGGCAGGGAGTGTGAGTTGGAAGTTTTATTGCTTAAAATGACCATAATAGGGCTTTCTGTTACTGCTGTCAGGTTTCCCACCAGCAAGGTGGAAAAGAGAACAAGCCTCCACTTGGGCAGAGAGAAGAATTGTTGTTATGGATCAAATTGTCTCTCAAAACAAAGTGGTCATTCCTAACCCTAATATCTGAGATTATATTAATCCAGTTTGGGAATGAGTTTTGTTATATCAACGAGGCAGGGTTAGTGTTTTAAATCCTTCTCTTTTGAAATGTAACAGAGATTAAACAAGTCATTTAACAAACACAGAGAAAGGCCACGCCAAACGAGGGTCTTCCCTGAGCACAATCTCCCATCAGGGGTTTTCCTCCACAGCTGACAGAGGGGGGTGGGGGGGGGATCTTGGAGCTGGCACTCAGAGGCCCTGCTCCAACGTCCTGGACTGTGAAAAACTCGGTCTCTTGGCAAAAGCCAGCCTGTTCCCGCAGCACAGGGTGTGAGTTTAGTGATAGCTTCAGGACTAACTCCTGTGTGTTTGGTGATTGAAAGTTCAAGGACTAGCTCCTGTGTGAGTTTAGTGATAGCTTAAAGATGAATTCCTGCTCAATGGATATGGTTACAAGGAGAGCGCTTCTCTTTAAAGCTGGTAAAATGCTTTTAAAAGATCATCTTCCAATGAAAACACCAAGTGGGGTGACATCTCTGGACTCCCACCCCAAAGATGAGACAGTCTTCTCCTGCAGAGTTTTACAGCCTTGAAAACCCAAGGTAGGTCCCTCGCCAGGTGTGCGAATGGGCTTGAAGGCAGTTTTTGTTTTCAATGTAAAAGTATGGTATAATGGATGGGTTGGTTTTAGGAGTTCTCTGTCTTCCTAAAGGAGCAATCCCCAGAAGAAAAGTGTCCGCCTCACTGATTTAAAAAGGTGACACCCTTCTCATTGCCTCCTCAGAGGCACATTGTGAGGATTAAATAGACCCACAGCCTCCAACCTCTCTGTTGCAGTTGGTGCTTAGTTGTCAATTGGGCCGTAGGTTTCCTCCCCATTTTGACGTGTGTGTGTGTGTGTGTGTGTGTGTGTGTGTGTGCGCGCGCGCGTGCAGGATCGGTCCTGTTTACAATCCCAGCGAACCTGAGACGGTGACAGTCCCCCGACAGACAGGTGGGCAGGAGGGAGTCTTAGCTCGGCACAGGTCTCCGTGAGCCCACAGTGACAGCGCGTGGGTGGCTTAAGCCCCAGGGCGCACCCGAGGCCCAGGGCCCTGCAGGGCCGCCGCCCAAAAGGGGGTCAGGGGGTGTCCGCGGCTCCAGGGCCGGCTGGGGAGCCCCAAGTCACTGCCACCGGTCATGGCTGTCGGCAGTAACGGGCTTTTCCCAATTTCATGAGCTGCACGCAGACACCCCCGCTGTCCGCGGTCAGGGACGGTCATCCGGACTTGAGGCCAAGTCCACCGAGCTCGAATGTTCCCGGGGGTCTCCCTTCGCGTCTGCTCTTCGGAGACAAAAGGGGCGGCGGGGGCCGGGCCGGAGCAGAGGGACAGGGGCGGTGGCCCCGTGGGGGACCGTGGGGAGCTCGGGCCAGCGTGGCCCCCCGAGAGGGGCTGCTTTCCGTCGATCTCAAGCAGAGATTGGGGGGGGGGGGTACTTTGCAGGATTTCTTGTCGTAAAGGGCCAGGAACCGCCGATCCACGACTCAGCAGCGCACGCGGGGCGCCCCGAAGCAGAACACGAGATGAGGTCACAAAGGGAGCGTGCGTGCGGGGCCGGCCAGGAGGTTCTAAAGGGGAAGACGGCGCAGGCCCGAGAGGGTGACGCGCCGCACAGCCCGCGCAGGCGCAGAAGCCGCTCGGAGGCACCGCGCCCGGGCCGGAAGTTGACGGTGACGCCTTAACTTGCTTAAGCGCGCCCCTGCCCTCGTCGTCTCCCACATGGTCTAGCGGTTAGGATTCCTGGTTTTCACCCAGGCGGCCCGGGTTCGACTCCCGGTGTGGGAACGCCACGGACTTTTTTGTTAAAGCTGATTTAGACCTTTCAAAGGCAAGAGGGTATTCTTAGAAGGGGAAAGAGAAATTATAATGCTCGTTCAGAAGCCGACGGGAAGGTTAAATTATATCGCCGTTTCTCGCGCTCTCTTCCTCTTGAGTGCTTTTTTAACAGAAGAGACCAATTTCATGACAGTACAGGGCTTTTAAACCGTCGAAAATGACTTCTTTGAGTAGCGCAAGGTTGCCAAAAAAGACATATAGAGGGCAGTGTAGTTTCCGTGAGCGGTGTTTGCTCTTCAGAGTTGTCACCGAGGGGTGGAGTGGACAGGGAGAGGAAGAAAATCCCGTTGTTTACAAATAATAAGAGCAGCAATGAAGGAATGGGGAAAACGAGACAAGAAAACATCCCATCAGCCAAACAAAAAATCACAAACACCGTATGTCTTTTCATTCCCTAATATACATATATACACATAATATATACATATAATTATTTTACCTAACCTGTTACAACAAATACAAGCTAATGAACAAATGAAAAAGCTCCCAGAATTCACATTTTCAGAGGAATTAGAAATCTGAGTACTGACATCTGACAAAACAGCTCCCAACTGTTCCCCAAATAAGTGCCTCATCTTTTACAATATGCTCACGCCTCCCAATACTTGCCAGTCGGACACCCCGCCCGGCGTTTGGGAGCCGCCCTTGTTCCCCGCAGAGTTGAGCTCTGAAGCTTCAGATCGGGTCCCAGCTGCCACGCACCCGGAGACGTGACTGTGCAAAGTCCTAGGCTTCCGTGTGACTTCGATTCAGGGACTGCGCTTAGAAATCTGCTATTTAAGATTTATTTGGGCTGAGCCCCGGTGGCGTAGTGGTTCAATTCCAGCTCCACGGAGCAAAGGCTGGGCCTCCTGCTCCCAGCACCTGAGGGCAGTGATGCCCCCCACCCCCCCCAAAAAAAGATGTATTTAAGGCTTTTGTGAAGGGACCCAAAAAGGGATACCCTCATGAGAGAAAAACCGAGGCCAAATACACGTTTAGTCAAAATTCTTCATTAAGACCTCGAGGAAGACATTGGGCAATCCGTGGGTAATTTGTTTGCTTGGCGCTCCACGTTATCAGAATTGAAAGCAGGGCGTTTGATGAAGAGTCTATTGAGGGTTGAGTAAACCCCTTTCGCAAGCAAAATCACAGTGATGAAGTAGCAAGGAAAATAATTTGATGGCTGGGGGTCACCATCACAAGAGGAACTGTGTTCCAGGGTCGCCGCCTTGGGAAGGTGGAGGCTCCCTGAAGGGGACTCTCCAAGGGCCAGTGCAGTGAGGGGGGCCCCAGCACCTCCAGAGAGCAGGGGAGAGAGGCCTGCGGGCTTGAATGAGGGAACCCTCCGACGGGCCCGCTCTCCTCTCTGCCGTGCCTCTCTGTCCAGCCAGAAGACGAGCAATGGCCTGATACAGGCCATCATAGGCAGTCCCAGGGGACGGGCCTAGGCTGACCAGCCGGATGTCCAGCGCTGGCTCCGTCTCCGCTCTGGCCGTAGAGAACCAGGCAGCAGCAGCCCCAAGTCAGAGAGTTAGAGATGGGACGCGGGAAGTCCAGTCCAGGTCAGGGTCATATTCTTCCTCATCTCACGGCTGCAGCTAACATCTCTTGTTTTTTAAAAAAAGTTTAAAGCGACATCTACGCATGTCCGTCTTCATAAAGAAGTTGTTTTCATTTGGGCCGCTCTCGCCATTTCTCTCTTAGGATTTGCCGTCGTCTGGCAGGTGAGATGCCTGCAGGCGGGACGACGTATCCTTGTCGTCATTCTTGGTTTATCTTCAGAAAAATGGGTTTGGGGTTGGGGAGGGGGAGAGGGAGGGGGGTGGAGGCTCTGCAAATTGCACCTCCTACCGGTCCCGCTTCACATTACAGCCGCATCCGGATGTCAACAGGCCTCGGGAATGTGTTTTCCAATGCATTCGCTCGGTGGTTACCGAGGATCTCCGCCGCGCTGCAGGAGTCTCTGCGTGCATCGCTCAGCGGCGTCCATCGGGCCCGTGGAGCTGTGCCCTCGCCCTCGCCGCCTCTCGCTGGACCCTGGCCGTTACGCGTGGGGCCGTCGAGCCACCAGGACAGCGGCGAGACCCTCCGCGGGCTCCCAGCCCCGGAAACTCCGGCTTTAAGAAGGGCTCTCCGCGGGGAAGGTTGAAAGAGAACCTCTCTCAGGGCCGCCGTTTGGGGCGGGGTTTCTTCACGTGGGCCCCGCCGACCTCTAGGGGGCGCTGGCGCCATGCAGTGGGGCAGGCACCTGCAGCCTGTGTTGAGGGCTGCAGTCCTGAAGTTTTTAATGGCCTAGGGGCCACCGAGCAAGTCTTTTTCTAATTTCACTTCTGGAAAGAGGGTTGGAGGCCACCTCAGTCTGGGAAGCTATGGTGTGAGGGGTCCATCCAGCCTCTCTAGGTACAGACAGCCTGCAACGTCTGTCTGCAGCATCCCCTTCATCTGAATTCTGACTTTTGAGCAGGTTGGCGAGGCACGACAGACAGATCCACGCAGCTCTTCTTTCTCTTTTTCAGTCCAGCTCTCTTGGTCTCATGGCAAAAGAGGCAACTGCTCCTGGAGATAATTAGCCATTCATGCCACAGGCTCCTGTTTTTTTTTCTTTTTTTTTTTAGGCATCACTGCCCTCAGGTGGTGGGAGTAGGAGGCCCAGCCTTTGCTCCTGGGAGCCAGAATTGAACCTCCATCCCAGTGGGCCGCAGTCCCACGCACAACCACTACGCCACCGGGACTCAGCCTCCCACAGGCTCCTGTTAATGGCTTGAGCTCTTCCTCTGTGGCTCTAGGCAAATAGAGGCCAACTGTGTCTCAGACAGGCCTCCCTAGTTTGACAAGAGCTCGCCTTACCTGTCAATAATATGTAAGGGACTGGAGGCCCAGTGGATACTTCTAAACACAGGTTCTTAATAAAATGAAAGGATTTGATTTGGGAGAGAGACAGCCATTTGAAATCTGTTTGGCATTCTTTTCTTTTCTTTTTTAAATGGACCAACCCCTGAGTTAGTCCGCTACATTTTACTTATTTTTTTTGATTGATTTTTTTTTTTGCGGGGGGGATCACTGCTCTCCGGTGGTGGGAGTAGGAGGCCCAGCCCCACAGCTGGAATTGAACCTCGGTCCCAGGGGGCCGCAGTCCCACGCACAACCGCTATGCTACCGGGGCTCAGCCCCTTATTTTTTTTTGAGGGGGCATCACTGCCCTCTGGTGGTGGGAGTAGGAGGCCCAACTTTGCTCCTGGAGAGCTGCTGCTGGATTTGAATCTCCATCCCAGTGGGCCGCAGTCCCGCGCACAACCACTACGCCACAGGGACTCAGCCCTACATTTTACTTATTTATCTATTTATTTCCTTTTCTTTTTCTCTGCATCACTGCCCTGGTGGGAGTAGGAGGCCCAGCCTTGCTCTAGCTGCTGCTGGATCTGAACTGTCAACCCTGTGGGCCGCATTCCCATACACAACCACTGTGCCACTGGGGCTCAGCTGGCCTTGCATCTTATAACATATGGTTCCATCATTTCCAGTCACAAGGCTGATCACCCATGAGGAAGTTCGTAGGACATCTGAGCTGAAAGGATCCTTGGCAGTTCTCTAACCAGCCCTCTTCAGCCCACAGCCGAAGCTCCCTGGGTGGGGCTTTCTTCCTCTGGGTCTTGTGCTGGCCCGATGCTGGCCAGTGGACTACTGACTCCTTGCACCACTCCCTCCAAACGCTGACTTCCGAAGCAGACCGTGAGGAGTTCGGAGAAGAAACATTTAGCAATTTTTGTTGTATCTTGTTTTGGATCAAGGTTTACATGATACCAATATTTTGTTGTTTGATCTTCTTTAGCATGCACCACATTAAAAAAAATCCTAGAAAACGATGACTGGTTTATTTGGGAAATTTGAACTCATCCTCTCTCCTCAACACACTTCCATTTTTGCATACCATTGTCAACCCAGGGATTCTGCAGGAGGGTGACTCTGTTCACCTACATGTGTATTGAGAGTCAAATAGGTTTGTATGATTCTTCATATATATATGTATGCATATGTACATATATATATGCTCCTTGCAGAAATGTCCTACATCATCACAACACTGATGCTTCATCTTAATCCTGGAGAATAGAGACCAAGATGAGTTTTAAGTCCTGCACACTGTAAAGCTGAGTGACTTGGAAAAACACCGAATACCTGGAAAATCACCAGAACAAATCAAAAAATCAATTTGCAAACAACTAGAAGACCACAGGGTACAGGGAAATCATTCTGCCCAGTCCTGTGAAAAACAAAGCGCATCAGATGGATCTAATTTCCTCGCGTCACAGAGTGGACTGGCCTGGGGATAGGGTAGCCGTCAGGATGGTCTGTCCTGGGTTACGAAGGCTTTGGATTCTGTGCCTTGTCGTGTTTGCCTTAACAGCATGGAGGCAAGCCCATGGCTCTCCAAAGGAAAAGCCAAGACTCAGCTTCATGCAAATAGGCAACTTCAACTCAGTTTGTGCAAAATGACCTCAGCTCATCCTCTTCCTCGAATCTCCTTGCCCTGTTCCTCCCCCCTCCATCCCTTTTCCTTAAAAACACCATCCAGTTTCTCCTCGTGTGAGCTACTTCATCTCTTTGTTCCTCGTTTCAGCAACCTTAAAATAGTCAGCAAGAATAGGACCTGCTTCATAGGGTTGGGACGTGCTGGCACAAAGGAGACTTCAGAGCTCATGTATCATTTAAAGAGGACCGCCCCTAAGTCTGAAACACAAAAAGCCGCCCTGGTGGCCTGTTTCCTTAAGCATTGATTATTTTTCCTTATGCATTATGCATTGGGCCGCTGCTAACTGTAAGGTCAGCAGTTCAAAACTGCACATCGTTCTGAGAGAGAAAGACCGGCTGCTGTACTGCTATAAAGTGTTACAGTCTCAGGAACCCACGGGGCCATTCCACCCTGTGCTTGCAGACTCACTACGCGTTGGAACTGACTTGGTGACAGTGAGGTT
The DNA here is from genome assembly GCA_004026705.1 of Nesogale talazaci. NCBI lineage: Eukaryota > Metazoa > Chordata > Mammalia > Afrosoricida > Tenrecidae > Nesogale > Nesogale talazaci. The sequence goes on along the minus strand of PVJH01023694.1, from coordinate 16,784 downwards.
TCTGTTTGAAAACATAAAAAGACAAGACAAAACAAAGACACACCATCCGGTCGAGGGAGACCAGAAGTTTGAGGGGATAAGGGTATCTTAGAGTTTACGGAGACTCGGAGGCTTCAATCGGGCACGGGAGGTGTTTTAGGAATTGCCAACATTTTTTTTTTTTCAGCAACTATTCCTTTTTATATCCCCAAGAGTGTTCTCTGCAGGTGCCCTACAGGAATTGTTGTGTATCTTGTTAATCAACACATTTTAGTGGGCGTATTAGAGCTTCATGCTGATCACCCGACTATGATGACAAGGGGATCCACAAACCCATTTGCAGAGTCACCACATAGATTCGACCTCCATTGAATTCTTTCTTCACAAACCCAGGGAAAGATACTCTTGCCTGCAGAGAATGCCTTGGAAAGCAGATTGCCTCCAGCCCTCTCCAGCCAGCCCTTGCAAAGGGGCATCTCTGGCTGAGTCCTTGATAGAGGTCACCTTATTGGGGACAGTTCAGCGGGGTTGGCATGGTCATGAGTCATGCCTTATCAGTTGTGGCCTGACAACCTCAACTGGAAGTCCCTGGACCAATCTGTAAACCCTCATCCTAGAATGCACTTGTCCCAGTCATGGATCTGTTCGTGCCCCTGAAGTCCCACCTGTAATTATGACAATCACAAATTTGCAACGATTCTTTTGTTCCATGCTTACTTAACTAGTGTCCAGATTATTAGTCTTTGGGTGACATTTTGACCTCCTGCTAATTGTCTCCCTCATCTGGATGATGTGTCTGTGTCTTTGTGTTGTCTTTGTCCCGTTAAGACAATAAAAAGACATTGAGCTCTCTTTGGTCCCCTAAATAGAGGACAAAGGAAACTGTCATGGGAACATGATTGGTGGCAGATCAGTGCCTCACAGTTCTAGGTCAGACTAGAGAAGTGGGAATGGGACCATACTTGGAACAAGCACATCAGTTACACAGAGGGGCCAGGGTCTTCCAGCCAAGATAGTCAGGGCTGGACTCATGACCATGTGATCCCAGTATGGCAGTCTCCATCAAGGAGACTCAACATACCCAGGCAAGCCCCTGAAGAAGGCTGCCCCTTGCTGGGCTTACTGTAGGTCATCCATATGCTGTTGTACTCCGTGTAAAGGCAAGGCTGTTCACGTTCCTAATAAATGGTCAGAAGGAATTTACTGGAAACTTAACCCACATGAAGCCCCTACACATGAATTGTGGGTTTTCACTCTTGTCCTCCACTCTCGGCCAGAGCCCTGGTGGCACAATGGTTACAAGTTGAACCACTAACTGCTAGGTCAGCAGTTCACGAACACCGGCTGCTGTGCTGCAGAAAATCTGGCTCTCTACCTGGCAAAAAGTCACAGTTTGGGAAGCTCGCAGGGGCAGTTCTGTCCAGTCCTGTAGGCTCTCCACTAGTCAGCATGGCCTAGAGGGCGGTAAGTATCCATCTACCCTTTCATACGCAATTTAGTGATACTTCCTTCATTTAGCGTCTTGTATTTCTCCTCCTGGCTTTTGGTCACGCAGAGTGAACAACATAGACTTCCCCTGGGATCCCGCATGCTCCTGTGACCCACCCCATCCGTTGACCCGAGAGCTTCTTTTGAGTCTTGAGAGAACTGGTTTCCTACTCTTCAAAATGACCCGGCTGTATTAGTAAAGACTGTTTTGCCGTGAGCATTGGGATGTTTTGAAGAATTATCTCTGTGCGGTCAGTTCCAAGACACAGCAACCCTAAGGTCAGACTTACAGCTATGCTCTAGGGGAAACTGTTATTGCGTGAACCCATGCGCCCCTGTTCGTTTCCATGGTAACGTGGACTCGCTGGGGTATAAGAATATTAGGAGGCTTTCTTTCCTTCAGTACATTTGGTGCTGCCCGGTAAGCATTTGACTGCTAACCAAGGCCAGACGTTCAAACCCACTAGCTCAGGAGTCCGGACCTCTGTAGAGTCCCAATGAACCAGAATCCACCCAATGACAGTGGACTATCCTTAGTTGAAATGTTAGCCCAGTCATGAATAAACTTCAATCAATCTCTGTTACTGGCTTCATCTGATTTCTGTTCTAATGTGCTCCTTAACATCGTGTGTTCCTCTTTTCTATTACTTATTCCTTTTCTAGATGTTTGTAAACAAAATCCAGCGTCCTTGAGTGCATTCTCACTCAGCGTGGGGCAGAAAGGAAAGACCTCATAGGTGTTCCAAAGTTAGAATCTTCAGGGAAATAGACTGCCGCCTCTTTCCTCTGTGGGTCAGAGTGAACCAGACCAAACTTGCTGACGCACAATGGCCCTGGTGGGCATCTGAGGGTGTCACCGACGACGGAGTAGAAAGCCCTGTCTCTCTCCCTCGGAGCTGCAGGTCCTGGGCATCACCCTCATGGGTCCCGAGGCAGTGGTGTGCGCTGCCATCTCGATGGTAAGGAGCAGGACAGAGGAATTGGCTCCAGTGCAGCAGAGAACAAACTTTCCTCCTGACTCCTGGCTCATGGAGATGCTGGTGGCATCGTCAGGGCACATTAGACTGGTAAGGTCAGCAGTTCAAAACTACCAGCTGCTCTGTGGGAGGAAAAAGCAGGTTTTTTAACTCCCATAAAGAGTTACAGTCTCAGAAACTCCCAAGGGCAATTATATCTTGTCCTATAGGGTCATACGTATGAGCCAGAATTGACTCTCTGGGAGTAAATTCAAAACAGGTTTTTTAAACGTTTTTTTAATTGACTCATTTACATTCAATTCCTCAGTCCTGAAACCACCTTTGTGAAAGGGGATAGGAATATTCTGATTTCTTTAATCTGATGAGGGTCCACCCCAAGGCTGAAGTTGTGGTCATTTTCCTCTGAGACTGGAGGGAAGAGAGAGGATGGATTAACTTCTCAGAAAAACCTGAGTTCTTTTCAGAATATAGAAGGAGATGCCTGGAAGTTGGGTTCAGAAGTCCATAGTGTCCACTACCTTAAAAAAAAAGTCGACATGAACAACTGTCCATATTTTTACGATTAATTTCTTGTTGGTCTTTTGTCAACATCATCATTTTCTGCATACTGTATTAATGTAGGTGTGCAGAACTGTATTAGAGCTGACATTCTGAGGACCCCATTTTGCAAAAGGATATGGGTGGAAATGACAGTTCAAAGTCCATTTGTGGAGTTCCCCACATAGATGGAATCGAGCCTCCATTGAATTGTTTCTGGTCACTTAACCAAGGATGTAGATACTCTGGCCCTCAGGAGATCGTGGATTACCTCTACCCCTCTCAGGCCAGCCCAGGGGCAGTCTCTTTTGAGTGTGTGTCCTTGAAGTAGATCCCCACACCGACCACAGTATTTGCACATATGCTTTCATCATTATTTTCAAAGCATTTTCTTTTTTTTGGTTGTTTGTTTTTGTGGGCATCACTGCCCTGGTGGGAGTAGGAGGCCCAGCCTTGCTCCTGGAGAGTTGCTGCTGGATTTGAACTGTCAACCCTGTGGGCCGCAGGCATTTTCTTTTTTTTAGTTCATGAGTTTATTATTATTAATTATTCTGATGTACTGCTATAACGGATATTGAAAAAATGACTTCCACTCAAATCTTGTGCATTTAAAAATATTTTGTTTTAAGTGCAACATCAAAGGAAAAAAATCTGGTATATAGTTATAGACCCTTCATGGTGTGACCTTTAACTTTCAGGTTAATTTCAACATCCCCCTTGCACAGTGCCATTGTGATCTGGGCCAAGGAATAAAAGGAACATTCTTTGGCCCACTCTTAATTAATATTTTTAAAAACTATTATAATTGGCATTAGCATGCTTCTTGACAAATATACAGAAATTTTAAAACGAAAAAGAAAAGATGTCTTCAACTGAAACCGCTTCCTATCTCTGCTCCAGATTGTGTTTCAGAAAATATGCTTTCTTCTCCTAAACCTCGTTGGTCATTGAAGCCTTTGGTGTAAAGCCTGTGAGGAAATGCTTTACTTCGTGCTTCAGCTGCCCCTACTTATCAAGTCCCATGTTTCATCAAAAATAAGGCAGGATCTTATATTTATTTTTCCTCAAGAAGACACCCTATGGCTTATTTTCAGGGGATGTGTTAATTAAAAAAAAATTTTTTTTTATAAATCATTTTATTGGGGGCTCATTTAACTCCCATCATGATCAATACATATGTCAATTGAATGCCTACCACATTTGCCATCATCACTCTTGAAACATCCTCTTTCCACTTAGGCCCCTAGTACCAGCTCCCCATATTTCCCCTCCCTCCCTCTCTCCTTCCCCCATGAACCCTTAATAATTTACAAACTGCTACTACTTTTTCATATCCTATATATAACCTTCTCTCTGGAGTACGGACAACAGAGAAGTGGGCGAAGGGACATATTGGACAGCGTACAAAGAATTTTCTTTCTACCTAAGCCCTTGATATCAGCTCCTCATTTCCAATCCCCACTCTCCCTCATGAATGCTTGATAAATTACATATTATTATTTTCATATCTTAAATCATCCTCTGTCACCCTTCACCCACTTTTCCATTGTTGGTCTCCTGGGAGGGGGTTATAGATTGATCCTTGTGGTAATGTAGCCCCTAGTCATGGTCCCACTCCCCTTTCTTTAGTCCCACTGTGAACTGATATGCCAACCTGTCACTAACCACGAATCCATGCCAGTTCCCTTTGTTCCATCCCACTTCTTTCTAGTTTCCCAATGGTGCATCCTTGGGCACCATTTTGATGTCATGCTAATGGCTTCCCTTATTGGATAATTTATCTATGTTTTTGTGTAGACTTTTTTAAGATTTAAAAAAATTGCATTTGAGGTTGGGGTTTCTCTTGTACCTAAAACACAGATATGATGTCAATCTTATTTGGATAAGGGAATCAATAATTCTGGAGTTTCCTTCAGGCCCTCCCACACTAGGAAACGATGTGCCATTGAACTCAACCTGGATCTAAATCCCCAAGGTCAAATCCGGTGAGCCTCTGATTCAAAGCCCACAGGGCAGTGTAGAACTGCTCCACTCTTCTGAGATTGTACATCTTTTTGGGGGTAGGGGGGCATCACCGCCCTCTGGTGGGAGTAGGAGTTCCAGTCTTTCTCTTGGAGAGTTGCTGCTGGATGTGAACCACCAACCCAGTGGGCCGCCGTCCCGCACACAACCACTACACCACCGGAGCTCAGCCCTGAGACTGTAAATCTTTATGAAGTCAGACCACCCCCTCTTTCTACTTCAAAGTCACGGGTGGGTTCAAACCACCAACCTTCCGGTTAGCAATCTGGGGTAGTTACATAATTTCATGTCAAGTGGATAAAGTGTAGGAGTATAGTCTAGCCTGTCAATTAGGTTACGTGACTCCTTGTGGGCCAAATGTTCTTATAAGTGAACAGAGATTCAGAGGAATGAGAAGCACATGGAATGAATTTGTAAGAAAGCAGAAGGCTACAGCTCGCTTAGGCATGTAGCAAGAAACTGAACTATGTCCTCTCTTTTTAGTCATACTCAAGTTTGGCAAGATGTGACTGGTGGCATTTACTCAGGATATTTTTAAGTTTAATAAGTAAGTTTCTTAAAACAACATTATCTAAAAGACCAGGTTATCTGGCGCTGTAAAAAATGCAAACTATAAATCAAAGAACAGGGACCAAACAAACTCCAGGGTAGACACGCTCATGTAAGGAATGTGTGCATTTTCTTGACAATCCACGTGGACCTGCGTGCAGCCTATGCTGACCCGAATGTGTATCTCAAAGTTTTGATTTGTACCCAAGTTCTAGCCACACTCAAGGTCAGCCCCGGCATCTCACTGTGCCTGTGGACTGGCTTAGTGATCCACTGAGTGTCAGGATGCCTTCTGATAGCTTTACGGAATGGATCAGTGAGGATCACTTGGAAAAGTTTGCATGTGGATTCTTCACCAACCCGGTAAGCATTCAGATCCCACAGTGGTGGGTCCGCAGTGGTGCCCAGCTCATCCCTTGTCCATCCAGCGAAGGCTCCGAGCCAACTCCAGCTAGTTTACGCCGTGATGGACAGGTTTGCCATCAGTGGCACTCTTGGGCACGGGGCCTTTGCGGCCACCATGGCGGACCCAAATCCGACAGATGTTATCACCTTGCTTGACCTTGTAGCTCCGTCTGTGTGCCTTGTCGGCCTCGTGGGGCGTGGCGCCCCGGTGCAGTGCGGAGAGCTGGCGGTACTCCCAGTAGCGGATCCGCGGGGCAAAGTGTATCAAGTCTGACTGCTTCTTCCTCCACAGCTCCTGGAGAGGGTCCTGGGAACCTCCCCCCTCTCTCTCTGCTTTTACTCTCCTGTAGGTGAGCCACGCAGAGACTCAGAGGCCCGTGATTCTTCCACAGCCCCTGGATCCACAAGACTTTTCACCCACTGGCCTGTGAGCTTCCCGCCTTTTGCATGAGTGCATGCGGCTGCCTGAGTCTGAAGAGGGACGTAAGGACTCATATCGGATTCACAGGCTTCAGTTGGCGTGGGCTGGGATGTGTTCCCGATATACAATTACTTCTTGATAGAAAGGTCTTTCTTTGTTTCTCTAGTTCTCCGGCGGAACACACAACCCAGATTTACCCACAGGGCTCCAACGGAGACCAGTCGGGGCTGGGGTCAATTTTAGTTGGCAGCTCCCGCCGTTGTAGCCTAAACGTTCCCTGGGTGGGATTTGCCTCATATCTGAAACCCAAGTATTTATTGCCTTAAGACTTTGCTTTATTTCAAAATCCAATGGCAAATATTTACTGTAGAAGAATGCTATTCATCCCAATGAAAACGAAGCCAGAGCAAAACTGGTAGGGGGGATGGTTTCCCAGCTCTGTGAGCTAGATTTCATCACTGCCACTGAGTCCATTCGGACAGCCGGTGAGCCCGGAGGACAGGGGAGGGCCGCCCCTGTGGGTTTAGGGGAATGGAACTCTATGGGAGTAGAAAGTTGTTTTCCTCTCTCAGCCTGGCTGGTGGTTTTCAACCGCTAACCCTCTGGTTGACACTACTAATCCACCAGGGCTCCTGAGTTATGATGCCAAGCTCTGAATGGCACAGCATTAAAGAAGTGTGGGTTTCATCCTAGATGTGATGGAAGCTTCTGGAGACTGAGATCCTGCCCAGAATAAAGATCCTGGCCCTCAAGGGTCTCTGGGAGACTTCCCGCCTGGCTCTCTGAGTGAGGTCAGCACCTGCTTCCTTTGGGTCAGAAGAAGAGAATGTGTAGAGAGGCCTCTTGAGAAGCATTCCGTAACTTTGTTTCCAGCATTTGACAGTGGGTCATAGAGTCTCGCTGGTGGATGAGCCTAGATCCCAGTATACTTTGCTGGTGGCCCTGTCTCCTGGTTTGGGTCTGGGCGGCAGTCCCGCCCTGGGCAGGTGGGACACATGGGTGCGCCTGGGAAGGGGACCAAGCTACCATGGCTTTCTGGAGCACCTTTGCACTCTGGCTCCAGGAAGCAGCTGCTTTTTAAAATTATGAATGGGGGTGAAAGAGATAAGACCGGTTATTGCTAAAATGGTTTGTCAAGTGGTAGGCAGTTGCCTGGGCCTCGGGTTCAAAGGCTGGCTTAGAGATCCTGCTGCAGCCTCTCCTCCTCTTTCTCAAAATGCAGAATGAGGAAGGCCTGAGGGCCAACTTCCCAGCACCTTCATAGTTTGGCTGCCAGCGAGTCTGCAGAAGCCATGGGTCCTGAGGGTGGGTGGGAGGTACAGGGGCTGGCGATGGTTGGGAAGCTGGGGGCTTCTTTAGGGACAATTTGGATGTCCTCTGGCATCACAAATTCTTGCCTCTGAGGCACTGCCACCTGGCGCTGGCTGCTACCCTGAACTCCAGCTTGAATGAAAGGTCTGGAAAGAAAGCGGGAGGTGTGAGGAAGCAGGAGGCTCGGTAAGCATCGTGTCCAAGGTGAGCACCGGGAGCCTGGCACGTCTCAGAAGCCGGGGTATTTTTCCATAACCTGTGCTCATGATGTCCCGAGCGGGGTTAATGGATTCAAGGGTGGCGAGCAAGCTCAGCACTGAGGGAAGTGACAGAGGCATCGCTAGAATCTGGCCACAGCTCTCAGTGGGGTGTGAAGGGGAGGGGGGGGGGTTTGTCGACAACCCCAGGATGATTAGCCTCCCCAGAGAGGCCAGCAGCGGTAGGGCAGAGAAGAAGAGACTGGTCTCCTGGGCAAGTCAGAGGCACTGCTGGGAGCGTTAAACGGAGCAACATCCAGGCTGAAGACTGTGACAGCAGACACCTGCGGGACAGAGGAGAGGCTGAGGGGTTTTCTGGAGAGCCATGGAGGGAGAAGGGTGTGTGGAGGCAGTGGAGAGAGGCTCTGCTCTGGCTGTGTTTGGCCTGCACTAGAAGAAACAGGGACTTCTGTGCAGAAACTTCCAGTCCTGCAGTGGGGGACACATCCAGAGTTTCAGAGGCACACAGCCCAGCTCCAGGGCCCCCCATTCCCTCAGAGCATCGTGGTTTTGATCACCATGGCAACCATTTTCTGACTGCCGGCAGTAAAGCACCTCAAGGAAAGGGTGACTTTTTCTTTTCTTTTTGGCATCACTGCCCTCTGGTGGGAGTGGGAGGCCCAGCCTTGCTCCTGGAGAGCTGCTGCTGGATTTGAACCGCCAACCCTGTGGGTTGCGGTCCCGCACTCAACCACTACACCACCGGGGCTTAGGCAGGGCGACTTTTTCTAATTTGTACAGTTTCTAATTTTTGCATGAACTTGGAGTGATACCTCCCCTTCCCCCCACCGGTGTTTGCAGACCATTTTTCTTTTCTTTTTTTGATCCAGTGCCGACTGGTAAACTACCTTAGAGGTCAGTTCCCAAACCTGTGCCTTTTTATGGGAGTAGAAAGCCCGCATTTCTCCCATGGAGCAGGGGGTGGTCTCGAACAGTTAGTCTTTCAGTTAGCAGTCCAGTGCACAACCATCGGGCCACCAGGGATGCTTGTTTTTCTTACTAAGTTCAAGTTAGTCGTGTTGGGAACATCCTCCAATCCTTCCGATCTTGCTAGACTGGTAGCTGTGGACTCAGTTTAAGACTATGTGTTCATCATCATTTTGTGAGGAGACCAAAACCAAACGTGGTGCTGTTGGGTCTGGCCGGTTCTTGGCGACATCAGGTGATGTCATGGCTGTCTCAGAAGGACTGTGTCGCACAGGATTCCCCATGGCCATTGTTAAAAGAGGTGGCTAGGTGGCATGAATGGTTTGCACTCAACCACAAACCTAAAAGATTAGCAGTTCAAACCCCAGCAGTGCTGCCACACAAAAGCCTGGAGATTGGTGGGTTTAAAAATCTTATAGAATTATCTCACCAGACCTTTCTTTGGTAGCACTGATGTGTGAATTTGAAACACGGATGTTTTAATTAGCAGCCGAGCTGGTAGCTGAGTGCAGACAAAGACACTCCCAGTTTGGTATAGCTTTGTGTGTCTACTGTGTGTGTAGCTGTGGGACACATTGGGAAGATGACTTGATGCATAGTTTGTAGACAACAGCTTAACAAAGACTATAAACATGATCGAGAAATGTTTATTATTTTTACTTTGTAATACAACTTCTAGGATTCTGCACTAAAGGGCCAAGTTAAAGATTTATAAACAGGATGGTTTTTCTTATAACATTATTTATGATTAAATGTATTTTGAACAACAGGTCCTGCAAGAGGAGAATGAATGAACAGGTGATGATGGTATGAGGGAAGAGAGTACAGCCAATAAGCAAACACCCGATTCCCCAAGATTATTTAGTTACCTGTAAAAAGGCAGGGTCCCAAATTGTGTATATAATTTGAGTTCAACTTATTATAGGCAAGCTGAGGTATAGGAAGGGGTCAGTTCTAGATCATTACCATAAAATGAATATAATAATGAAGTGAGGCATGCACATTTTTTTTGTCCCGGTGCATAAAAAGTGATACTTGCTTTCTACAGTGATGTATTAAATGTGCTGTATCCTTATAAAAGAGTTCAAAAGAGGGTGAGAATCACAAATTGGAGCACAGAACATCAGTGAGCACATGCCGGGGGGATAGTGGCCCTAAGAGACTTGCTGGTTGTACAGTTGTCACAAACTTTACACAGTAAAACATGCAGTATCTGTGATGCTCAATCATGTGAAGTGTATAGACAAGATGTATGCCTGTATTATAAACTAAACTTGTATAAGTGAACATATAAGGGGTATCCCTCCCAAAATGACGCTCATTTGTGTTTTGCTTTTTTATGTGTGTGTGTGTGGGGCGGGGATAGTGGATTTGGAGTTCATTCTGCCAGGTCAGACTGTTAATCAAGCTTTATGTTTAGAGGTTCTGAAAAGATTGTGTAATATTATGTGACTAAAAAGGTCTGATTTGTGGCAGGTGGGGGACTGGTTTTAATACCAAGGCAATGCACCTGGGTGACTGATTTTACTACCATGACAATGTACCTGCTCATGCAGCATCTCAGTGTGCCAGTTTTTGGCAAAAAACCAGTCAGCACCTGACTCACCTGACCTCGTGATGAGTGACTTTTTGTTTCTTTGAATGAAGAGGGAACATGAAAGGACAGTGATTTGACAACATAGAAGAGGTAAAAAGAACAGACGTGGGAGGTGCTGTCAGCTACCCAAACAGATGAGTTTGAAATATGTTTCCAAGAATGGAATCTCAGATTTGACTAATGAATGAAATAATGGAGAATAGTTTGAAGGTGATATGTTGTATTGTTAAAAAAATGTAGCTTTGGGGAAAAAATCTTGGATCTTAGGGCACAAGCCTTTGGGAATCTCTGGTCTATGGCCTGACTTACAGATTTTAGATTTGCCAACTGTGGCAGTTACATTCTATACTGTCAGCTGAGGGAAGGGGTGAAGTCTAGTCTGTCAATCAGGTCATAGTCAATGAGGCCTTGGCGTGGGCATTTCTTCTCATTAGGACTCTGGGAATGCCTGTCTTCCTCCTGGAGGCGGGACACACACTGTGCCTGCAAGACATTCCTTCTGACATGGAGCTATGCTGATGGAGTCAGAGCTCCAGAACTGAAGGAGCCATGTGGAGACCCACATCAGCACTGAGATCCTTCCATCATCACTGGCCTGTCATCTTCCTGCATTCGGCATCATTACATGGGTTGCGTGAGTCTGAAGAGGAATTTATAGACTAGTATCAGACTTATGGGTTCATATCAGACTTATAGACTTGATATGGACTGGGCTGGGATGTTTTCTTAATATACAATTACTCGCTGAGCCCTGGTGGTGTAGTGGTTGTGCGTGGGACTGTGGCCCACTGGGATGGAGGTTCAATTCCAGCTCCACAGGGGCAAAGGCTGGGCCTCCTACTCGCACCACCTGGGCAGTGATGCCCTAATATATATATATATATATATATATATATACACACACACACACACACACAATTACTCTTTGATTAAAAGCTCTTTCTTATACACATGAATGTCTATGAATTTGTTCTCTAGTCAACCCATATTAACATACCAACTCCCATCAATTGGGTGAGTCTATTCCTTAAAATAAATCTCTCGTGATGCCCCTCCCCCCAAAAAATAAATCTCTCTACCTACATATAAACCTCTCTCTCTCTCTCTCTCTCTCTCTCTCACACACACACACACACACACATACACACACATCTACATATTTCACATGCTCTGTTTCTCTAAGGGCTTTTTTTTTTTTTGGGGTATCACTGTCCTCTGGTGGTGGGAATAGGAGGCCCAGTCTTGCTGCTGGATTTGAACCTCCAACCAAGTGGGCCGCAGTCCCGCGCGCAACCACTACACCACCAGGACTCAGCCCAAGACAAATGACTTTTCTAATGAGGATTAAACAAAAGCATCCGTGCGGGTGGAGATTCAGTGTGTGGCGCAGAAGGTTTCTATAGGGTCCTTTCAGCTGCCCTCCAACCCTCACACACTCAGAGACCTCCATTCTTCTACTGGCCTTTGTCACCCTGACCTACAGTCGTGGGTTGCTGGACTGCCCCAGAAGAAGGCAGTACCATGAAGGGACAAGGGATCCGCCCCAGCTGCACTGCTCTGGTCCTCACATCACCCAGGGTGGCAGGTGGTCTGTCTTCTCCCCAAACAAAACTGGAGTGCCCTGGTCTTTGTGTAGGAAAGGCCATTTCATTGCATCGACCGTCTTTTAGTAAAAACCAGGATGCTCTTCTAATTATTGTCTAAAAGCTCTTCTGGAAAGTTGCAAGATTTTAAAAGCACATAATCTTGGTTCCCCTCAGGTCTATTTCATTTGGGTAAATTTTCCCTTGCCAGAGTGCTGCCTTTTCTTAATTGTTCTTTTACAAAAAGAAAATTCAAGTGTGTGTGTGTGTGTTCATTTCGTTAGCCCAGTGTGGAAGATCCTGAGGGAGAGTTATCCAAATGAATTTCCGTATTGAGAAGCACTATGATTTGAGTTCTTATTTAAGTGTGAGAGCAGCAATTGGTACTCTCACAAGTTGGAAAGAAGCCGATGTCAGATACGACGAGTAAAATCAAGGGGGTGGGGGAGGGGAAGAACGAAAATGAAACTCATTCCATATTAGGACTAGCAATAATAAAAACAATAGAAAGTTTGGATAATCAGACAACTCTATGTCTTGGAAATTCTACTTTTTAAGCATAATTGTCTCAGGATATGATTTACATGCACAACTGTGTGTCGTGTAAGGCCCAGGATGCATTCTGTGAGATAGGATGTTATGTGAGTTGAATGTTAGGTGAACTCCACCCAGGCAGCTCCTGGATTATTGACGAGTTTCTGTTTTAAATTTGCCTTGAAGTAGAATGGGGAGGTAAGTCAAAATAGTTGGGTACAGTTGGTATCAAATGTCAGTGAGTCAAAAGCTTCTCTTAGTATATGGTTCTTAGTGTACTTTTCTTTTTTGTTTTTTGTTTTTTGTTTTTTTGTGGGCATCACTGCTCTCCGGTGGTGGGAGTAGAAGGCCCAGCCCCACTGCTGGAATTGAACCTCCATCCCAGTGGGCCGCAGTCCCGCGCACCACCACTACGCCACCGGGGCTCAGCCTTTAGTGTACTTTTCTATGTATGAAAACATTAAAGAAATGCTTCCAGATATACCAGGACATTGCTAACCTAATAATATAGTAATAATATGAATATTTTCATGAGTGTTCAAAGTAGTGTTAGTTTTCTACTACATGTCATTCTGTGTACTTCCAGATTTCAGTCTAATATATAGCAACCAGATTTTAACATTGGTAAAGTTGATGCCCCCCACGCTCCCCCAAAACAAACAAACATTGGTAAAGCAGAACATCGTTGACCGGGGGTGGGTGGTGGGTAGAGGGGGTATATTCCCTTCCTGTTCTCCCACCGTTCCCTAGCTTATTGTGCATTCTTTCCAAAAATTGGGACTTTTTAAAAACGCTGTGGGATGCGGGAAAAATGGTTTGAAATCGGGACTGTCCCGCCAAAAGCGGGATGTCTGGTCACTTTAGTAGGTTTTGTGGGTGTTGGGAGCACAGACCTTTAGGGGGTTGGACATGAGCTTGAAAGGACTTTGAGGCACATGACGAAATACATATCCCAGAGGACAAAGAGCCGGGTAGAGAGGAGGGCATCGAGAACGCGACCACACCTCTGTCAGCAGATCAATTACTAACATGTAAATGTTTTTCACCTTCTTGTGAGTCTGTAATTGTTTCGCGTTAAAAACCGAGAACCAGGAAGACAAAGCTCCTAAGGAAGACACAGACCTGCCATCTGTCAACACACAGTGAGAAGTGAGGCCAGTGAGGGAGGGAGGCGGTTTGCAGGGAGTTGAGGGCAGGGCAGGGGCCCGAGAGTGCGGTGGTAACAGATAGGTCAGTGGTTCGAACCTACCCGCTGCTCTGTGGGAGACAGAGCTGGTTACGCGCTGCTGCGAGGATTCCAACCCAGCCATGGAGTCAGTGTGACTCCGGCTACAGGCGTCTGAGATGGTACACCGCCATGGTGACAGCCAGCCTCCTCCTGCACCCTCAGAGTGGCTGCGGGGTCAGAACTGCCTACCGTGGAACAGCGCCTTGCCGTCAAGATGACAGGTTAGAAACTTGGGGGGAGAGGGGGCGGGTCTACTGCAACCCCTTCTGAATCAGAATCAGCTCAACATCACCGACGATTGCACCAGGAAGAGGGCCATGAGAGAGGAAAGACCCTAGATTAAAACATCAGGTTCCATCCTTGGAAAGGGGAAGCCACGCCTGTATTTTCTTGGTTGATTTAAATGATGGCCCTGTGAAGGGTGAAAGGTAAAGTGTCCGAGTTGGATGTGTGTGTGTGTGTGTGTGTTGTTGTGCCTGTTCTTGGCATTGTGTTTGAACTACTGTGTAGGCACCTCTGGTCTCTCACCCATGGCTTTTATCCAGGGTCGAGCAGGGTGAAGCCAGGTCAATCACCTTTGGGGACATTGGGAGAGATCAAGTGTGCAGCCAATGTACCGTTCTTTTTTTAACGTGGCTCATGAATTCATCCTCCAACTTCTGCTTGGGCCGCAACCACTGGCGGAGGGGAAGGCACACGTGCCGAGTCACAGGCTCTGGACCCGGCCGCCTGCGCAGCTGCTGCTCCCTGCCCCGGCCAGATCCGTCCACCTTCCGAGGGCGGCCGGCCCCGTGGGAATTTCTAAACAGTCGGCAGGCCTGGCGAGAGGCTCTTGGCTTCTTCCACTAGCCTTTTTGAACACAAAAGCTGGTTCCCCAGTGGAAGCGGTTGCCCGGCACGGAGTTCTGAAAGGAGCCCTCTGCGAGTCCGGTCCCCTTTGACTGGAAACCCGAGCTCACGCTCCCCTCCTGGCAGGGCGCTGTGGAAAATTCCCAGCACATAGAGGGCGGACTCCAGCGCCTAGCAATTCTACGAAGTTCCCTCTCCCTTACATTGGGAGAGGTGGGGGGTGAGGTGGGGGGGTGGGGCAGGGAGTGGGGAACGGAGCCGCCTGCTCACTTCCAAAGTCTTGGGATCCCAAACAAGCACACCAGCTGTTGCTTTGCCCTCCACGCCCTGCTGTGATGTTAGCAGGCCCTCCAAGATCTTGAATGGCCCGTCCTGGCCTGGGTTACCTCCCTTTGCGTGGTCACATGTTCTGGAGAATTGAAACGGGTCAATCAGCTCTGGGGAGCAGTTTCAGATTGGATGCCTGGCCTGGGTTCACCTACATCAGTCAACCTACCCCCACCAACCCCCAACATCTGCAGACCCCAAGGTCTTCTTCTAAGCAAAGGACAGCGAAGGGACCCCTCCCCAGTCAGACGGGGGAGAAACCAGGCAAGGAGGGGCAGGCCCCAGCAGGCAGGCAGACTTGTCCATGCTCAGGCTTCCTTCCGCCCCTCCTCGGCCCCTGTCTCCTTTCCCTCTTGCTGGGCTTGTGACTTTTCACACTGTCTGAACTGCTTGGACGTTGCAGGATGGCTTAAGTGGTTTGCACTCTGCCTCTAACCAAAAGATTGGGATTGGAATTCACTTAGTGGGAAACAGTCTGGTGGTGATAGGCTTTCCTGAAATCCATTGGAAGCCATAAGGCAGGGGTCCTCAGAATTTTTGAACAAGGGACCAGTGCACTGTCCCTCAGACTGTTGGAGGGCTGAACTATCATTAAAAAAAACCCCACATAAAACAGAAACTAAGAACAAATTCACTGCAGGCCTGCTAAGCAGGACAGCCAGCGGTGGCAAAAGCATCCAGCGGTGGGGGGTTGGGGGTGGGGGTGGTGATAAATGGCTTCAGCGGGGCCTTCAGGCCATAGTTTGAGGACGACTGCAGGGGTCCAGTTCTACTCTGACACTGCTGGGTCCGCATGAGTCAGTGAGAGTGGTAACTCCTGGAACCTTTTTTTATTCAAACCAATAATGCACATAGGAGTCAAATGTAGACAAGAGACCCAAGCCAAGAGTGGCCTAGTTCTGGCGATGGGTCCCCACCATTGGAGCAGCCTGTTGATAGACTCTCTGGTTCACTGGGAGACTCGGGAGGGGGTCGCAGGTCCTTCGAACTAGACTGACTAGAGCAAGACCAGTTCACAGGGCAGACACACAACCCTTGGTTAAGGGGGGCTCTGAGAGGACCTGCTGCCTGGGCGTGTCCCCTCAGCAGGAGCCAGTGTCTGCAGCTTCCGGAAGTGGGATTGAGGGACTCTTCTGCAGCAGTGCCCCCTACCGTGTCCTCATCGTGGTCTTGCTCTCATTTGGGGCCATGTGACCCACAGCAGGACCACCATCTTGGGAGAAGGGACTCAGCTGGAGCAGCAGTACCTGAGAGCTGGGAAGAGGACTGCTCTCCCTTTTGAAGCATCCCTGCTGCCATTGTGTTGACACTGGCTGAGTGACTGTGGCTTCCCAGGGTTTCCAGGAGCCGAGTCTTCACCACGAGATGGCCAGGACTTTCTGCCAACGTACCTCTGGGTAGACTGGAACCTCCCACCTTTCTGTGAGTTGAGCAGTTTAATTTCTGCTTGCTCTTCTGGCTGTGTTTGAGCCAGTCAAGAGTCCTCCCTGAGCACCAGGAGCTGGAATGTACAGCAGTGCTCTCAAGAACTTAGTTGTCAGTAATGAGTTCTATTAGACCGGTGGTTTTCAACTTTCCTCATGCCGAACCCTTTAAAATACAGTTCCTCATGGTGTGGTGACCCCCCAACCAGAAAATTCTTTTCATTTCTACTTCATCACTGTCATTTTGCTATTGTTATAAATCAGGCAACCCCTGTAAAAGGGTCATTCGATGCCCCTCTAAAGGGGATCTCGAC
Source organism: Nesogale talazaci (assembly GCA_004026705.1). Lineage (NCBI taxonomy): Eukaryota > Metazoa > Chordata > Mammalia > Afrosoricida > Tenrecidae > Nesogale > Nesogale talazaci. Next base: position 55 of record PVJH01023694.1, on the reverse strand, counting down.
CCACAGTTTGAGCACTGCTATATTAGACTGTGTTTGTTTGCTTTCTATCTTTTGC
>PVJH01023693.1:0-34307 GCA_004026705.1 Nesogale talazaci | reverse complement strand
AAACCTCTCCCTTATATACATATGCATGTTTATGAATTTTGTTTCTCGAGTCTACCCGGACTAACACAGATGAGCAAACTATGGTCAGTAGGCTAACTCTAGCCAAATGCCTGTTTCCATATATGAAGTTTTATCAAAACACCAATTTGCTTAGAGACTGCCTATAGCTTCTTTTCCACAAGGTCTGTGTTGACTGACAGTGACAGAGACTGTGTGACTCACAAAGCCAAATTCGTTTACTATCTGGTGCTTTAAAGAACAAAGTTGCTGACCCTGAGACTAGCAGGAGCAGACATTGGGATTAATTTGGGCTTCCCAGGTAGGCCTTACCAAGACGTACCGCTTAAAGGAGCTGTCATCGAATGAATGTTCTCTTCCCCCCTACCCCCCACTCCATATGTGTGGAGTGGCTTGGCACTTATGTGATGCTGCAATTTGGAAATTATATAATAATATGATGACCTCTATGAGGAGTTCGGATGTGATTAGCCAAGCTCCAATGGGGACAGGGCGAAATGCACTGTCCTTACTCTGGCCTCATGTAGACAGAGGTTCCCTGTAGTAGGGTCTGCATCTTACTTTATCTTACACAGAGAGAAAGAGATATAAAGATATATAAAGGAGGGACGTCAGCACCACCAAGATAGAAGAGCCAGAGCACAGCAAATCCTTTGGACCCAAAACTCCTTTGCTGAGACCCTCGGAGACCCAGGGGAAGATTGATGCCAAGACACATGGAGCACTCTAAAGAACCTGATCTTAAAGACAAGCCTGGCAATCAACTTCCAATAAGTGAGCATCTCTGAGACCCCATGAAGCACGGGTCTCCTCTGACTCACAAGCTGTCTATCAGTCATAGTCAACTCTAGGGCAGCTAGCTGTGGGGGCACCTTCCCAAGGCAGGCCACGGCACATTATCACAGCCCCGAGAGCCAATGGATCATCGTGTTCTGCACACGTGGGCCCGCCATGAGTCAGAAGTGACACAGCGGCAGCAACGGCAGACCCTTGGGGTTGGAGCCAGGTAGCTGTTATGAACAGGAGCGTATGCTATGCTGAAATCCTCACCCCTGTACCTGTGAAAGTGAAACAGGCCTTTTCTTTGCTGAGGCTATTGCTCACCTGGAATCCAGTCAGAGGCACCTTGAAAGACAGGCCTGGGGACTTAATTCTGAAAGGCCACACGGCCTTGAAAACACTAAGGTGCAGTTCTCGCCTATGTGGGGTCACATGCATACGTCAGAATCAACTGAACGGCAACGAAGAATGGCAATCAGCTTAATGAGGTCATGCTTGAGTAGGGTAGGCCCTAATCCTGTATAACTGATGTCTAACCAAGGAGGACAGGCACAGAAAAAGTCACACACGGGGGGTGGGGGGGACGAGCAAGTGAGGCTACATACACAAGCTGCGAAGGAATGCCAAGAATCGCCAGTAGCCACTAGAAGCTGGGAGAGAGCCACGAAACAAGTTCCTCTGGCAAAGCTCTCAGAAGGCATCAAATTGGCAGATATACTGCATTGGCCCTCTAACCTCCAGAACCGTGAGAAGATAAATCTCAGTTGTTTTAAGGCATTCCCCTTGAGGTGTTTTGTAATGGCAGCAGTTTTGCAGCAATTAGTGAGGCATGACAGCAGTTCTATAAAACTGCAAGACTTGACGTGCCTTTGACCACAACCGTCCACAGATACAAAGGACTGTGTGATAAGATAAGGGCATCAATATGATGATTGTCAGTAGCACAATGAGAATCTGAAGCAGTCACAGGCTCAAAAACGGCTATGCCCAGCGCAGTTTCACTCATTTAGACAATGTTTCCCTGAGTTAAACATCAAATTGAGAGAAATTTGCTTAGGGAGTCAAGGCTGGACTTCACAGAGAAGTGAGCTCAGATGAGAGAAGCAAGCAAATGTGTGCAGGGGCATCAAATAGACACTGGAACTTTGCCAAGAAAATAGTTGAAAGAGCTGCCTGTCTAGCTACTGTTGACTCACAGAGTGCTGGTACAGGAGAGTGGGTAAAGAACTCAGCTGCAATCCATAAGGTCATTGGTTCAAACCCACCAGTTGTTCTGAGGAAGAAAGGACCTGGTGATCTGTTTCAGTTAGGGCTTATAGCCTTGGAAGCCCTAGTCCTTGAGCATTGCAAGCGGCTCATCAGCAGAGCTTTTTGTCTGGTAATGTTGCCTGGAGGAGAGCTCCCCTGGGTACTGAGCACAAACTGGAACACTGGGGGCTACAGCCTCCGGCCATGGTCTATCAGAAGACAGTTCCTGTTCTGGACATAGTAGCAAGTCAAGTGGGGTGTTTAACAACCAGCTCTTACAGGTGCTACTTGTACTGCCTGTCAATTTCTGAGGTGTAAACACTCCCACCATAGTGGATTTCACACTACTCATGGGATGCCACTGACCAGGAAAGACATGCACAATTGGCGCTGGAGAAGTATTCCAGAAGACACCCACCGAACACGTGGCTCACAGGGGCTCTTGCCTGGGTGTTGGTCCGAAGATGCTGCTGCTGGCCAGTCACCAGTCAAGCGGCTGAAACCACTTTGCCTACCCAGTTGTCGTCATCCAGAACCTGAGACTACAGGCGGGACATTTTCAAAAGGTTTCTGAAGAACCCCAATGGCAGATGTCAGAACAACTTTGTCTGGCAGGTCAGGTAGCTGAGGCCCTGAACTGGGCTACTGTTCTTGCATTGGAGTTTCTGGGAGACTGGGGCTGTTAAGCTTTGCCTGACCAAAAACAAACCCTGAACCCCAACAGTGAGTAACTGCAGACTGAAGCAGTTGGTCAAAGCACCATCGGGCCACATCAGACGATGTAGCGTCTTCCCCATGGCACTTCAGACCAGGTCAGCCCCCTGGTGAGGATTGGCAGTTCCACCTAGATTCACTGCATCAGAACCTACCACCAAACTAGCCCTCCCCTGGGATCCATGCTCTTGTCAGCCAGGGCCGTCAGCACAAACCTTCGGAACGGAACCCTAACTCCATTGTCATCTATTACAAGAGACAAGAAAGGACACCTGTAAGGATGTGTGTGTGTGTGTGTGTGTGTGTGTACATGTGCGTGCACCTGTGTTTATGAGGAGTGCCACGAGGTACTGGCCACATCTTGTTAATCGAGCCCAAAGTCCATTCTGACAAATGAATGCCATACGTGCAAGGGGAAGCCCATCCTGTGTTTTCCTTCCACGTGAAATTCTCCCTCACTTTATTTCTATAGCTGAGACCTTCCCGTTTCAGGAAACTCCAAACATTCTCTTCCACCCCAACCCTTACTCCAGAGCACTAACATGCTGCGGACCAGCCACAGCCTCGCCAAGTGTCTCGTGCATCCATTCTTGCTGCCTGCTAGCACCTGCTCTCCTTCATCTGCAGAGACAAGAACCACCACCTGGCGAGCTCCCTCTGCCACCGGGGCCAACTGGCCTGGGGCAGTCAGCCAGGCTCGCCATCGGCCGAGGACTCCCCCACCTTGCACAGCGCTGCTTCAGCAAGTCAGGGCAGCTTTTTGGCTTTGGTATGTTTGTGAGGCTCTCTCCTTCTGGGTGGTAGATGATGTCTCCTGTTTACCCACCACTAGGGCTTTCTTGGCAGCCCTTGGAACCTTCCAGGTGGCAACTGTTTTGCCTGTCCCCATTCTGTCGGGGGTGAGACTGAGGCGTGCACGAGAGGCAGTCAACCACTGTCAGAACATGCCAAGAGGGTGGCTCAGCTTCACAGGCGAACTTTAAGAGCAGAGGGCAGCCACAATGAACTGCCTCCCACTCCCCACCCCCACACCCTACCCCACCCCCCGCCTTGCACAGAGCACACCACCTTCTCCTCTTCCCGGCAACTGGCTGTGCATTGAGACCTCTAACAATGGGCTGCTTGCAGTGGCAGGTCGATGGCTCTTGGCTTCTCAAGGAGATGCAAAGGGAGGAAGAGTGAGGTCTGTCTGGTCCAGGCCTGGTACAAATCATCAGTCTGGTGGCCGCTGCACAGAAGGAAGCTCAGAGTGGTAAAGGCACCACGGCTGTGCTCACAGCGCTCAGCAAAACTATGCAAATGGGCTCTTGACATCAGGGCTGGTAAGCCAAGAACCAGACCTGCTGCTGTGAAACAAGACGCGCAGGCGCATGCAACGTGTAATTACATGTCATTATGATTGAGTTATAAGAGCCCATTATGTTAGGGTGTTTTCCAGACCAGACTTCATTACAAGAGAAAACTATCAGCTATAAAAACATTGCTTTGTCTTGTCCCCAAAGGGCTATGCTGCTTTGTCCTCCTTTTGTGAGAGAAGACTGGACAATGTGGTTTACTGGCTAACCTGAAGGGAAGACAATCCAATCCAATGGAGGCCTGTGAGTCTTGGGAACTTGGATCCACTGAGGTTCATGTGGAAGGAGAATGGGTTTGTGGCCTGTGGACATGTTTATGACCCCACCAAATCCCATCCGTCACAGGCCCGCATCAGAGGCAAGGGCTGTTAAGTTTCTGTCCCATTTGGGAAAACGATGACTCTGGGCTTTATTTTTCAACCTTAGAATTACCTTCTGGGCTCCATGGTAGACTGTGGATATGCCCATATTCACAGAACGCAGGGCGACGTCTTCATTTTCTGAGTAAGGAGACTGAGCCCCCATAAACACTTTCGAGACCTTTGGCCCTTCTTCCCACTCCCATGCCCTTAAGGGTGGCATCCCTCCCCCCCTAATCACTCCTCAACAGACAACAACATGTACCTGGGGTGGCAGGCACCACATGCCTGCCACGTGGGGCCCATCAGTGTCTCAGAGAGCCAGGGAAGGCAGCAAGATGAAGGTCACACAGCTCCCATCCTCACAGAGCTTCAGGAGAAATTAGAAGCCATCTGTTCCCATAAAGAGCTGCGGTCTCTGAATCCCGGGGCCAGTAGCTATGGGTCAGAGTGGACTCACTGGGTTTGGGTGGGAGTCACACACAGCTGCAGAGTGAAGGAGCACAGGGGATGGTGGGGACCACCCTAGAAGCGAGGGGAGCCCAGAGGTGGAAGCGGGGAGGAGTATGACCTGAGATTTGCTTTAAAACATCCATCCCGTGGAGAAGACATAGTTGGGAGGAAGGAGGCTCAGGCTGGAGGTCAGCTGCACAGGGTCCAAGAGGCAAGTTATCGCAGCTTTCATTCTGAGGAAGACGAGGATCTCTAAAGGAAAGCCCTAAATCCAATTTTGAGTGCCGACATAGACTCCACCACTGGATGACTTCTTTCTGACCATACCCAGCAACGGGCTAGCTGCCTCTCAGGAGGAGTGTGCGGGCAGTGGGATGGAGGGTCCACGATCTCGAGAAACAGGGATTGCTACCAGTCCCCTGGCCAGCCCATGTGGGGCAGCCTGGCCCTGAGGGGCTTGCCAGGGTGTGCCTTTGATGGAGTTTGGGGCACCAGGGCCCCCACATAAGCCTGCGTTTTCATATAGGTGTGTATCCCATCCCTTCCCCACTCTGTAGTGCAGCCTTCAACTGAGCTGTACCACTACTGATCTGCTGCTAATCCTGCTTCTGTGACAGGCTCCTCGGTCCTTCTGGGTCCTGTGGAAGTGGCTGTGTTTCTGTAAATCCTTGGGACCACTGCAGCTTCACGCTATGGGTCTCCCCCAGCTGGATGATGCGTCTTTGTCTTGCCTTTTTCCTGTTTAAACCTTAATAAGCAGGTCTATGTAAACCATATTTGAATATGGAATCTTCTCTCACCAGCCTCCCACTCCCATCCAATACTAAGCAAGTGGAGGGAAGTCAGATAACCAAACCCACTGAAAAGGCCAACTACAAGGAGACGACCTGACCGGAGCTGCAATGAGTTGAGCTGGGCAAACACAGGCCGAGGACTCACAAGGCGGTACTGGGGCACTGCATTTAGGAGTTTCAGGAAGAACGAGAAAGGGGAATGGGGAAGATGAGAAGTGGGAAGCGCAGAGACTTGGCAGGGACACCGCCTGCAGACTGAGAGAAGGACAGCCACCACGGAGATCCGCCCAGGGCTTCCCAGGTCCCCTGGAGACTTGGCAGGGACACCGCCTGCAGACTGAGAGAAGGACAGCCATCACGGAGATCCACCCAGGGCTTCCCAGGTCCCCTGGAGCTCATGTGGTCTGAAGATGGGAGTTGGCCGTGAGCAGCTAGACTTGTTTCCCGTTGGAAGTAAATTCTACATCAGCGTCTAAAGTAAAAGTAGCTCCTCGTAAGCTTTTGTAACTACTTTCCTTTCTATTTTTTCTTTTTCTTTGCACCTGGGCTTTTTAGCTTGATAAGGGTGGAGGTGGTATAGCCTGTAAGTCAAGACTAGAGTCAAAGGTTCCAAATTCAAACCCCACCCCTGACCAAAAGAGAAACCAGACACAAAGTGGGAAGTAGATACAAAGCCAGCCAGGTACACGTCCGATGCCTGCTCTCTCCCAACCAAGGGTCAACTTCCTGGGAGCTGGAAAAAAGAAGGGGGGTCTATTAAAATAAAGGTGAACTGCACACCTGTACGCAGTGGGCACAGGAACACCTGCCACGTACCTACCTCACACAGGCAGAGATCAGATTCCTATAAAGTGCTTTGAGTTACCTGGCTTCGCAGTAGATCCGATACCTATCTTTCAGCCTCTAAGATGAACATTTCTTAGCAATGGTGAACTGCACAACATTCCTGTGAGGTAGATATTATCACTGGGTGAGGAAACAAACAGAGGCCACACATCAAGTCAAAAGCCAAGGCAAGATTAAAACGGAGCCTCCCTGCCGCGTGGGGAAGGCCAGTTGGCTGGGTTCCCTTCATGTCAGTAAGCAGGTTCTTTGATCTGTAGCATGGAAGAGACTTGTTTCTGGGGAGGTTGTGAAAACAGACTCATTAGTGACCGCACGGGTCTCTGAAGCTCATGGAGGGGGTGTGGACACAAGGTACAACCACCCAGATTTCTAAAGACAACGAAGCAGTTCCAAGACCAGTGGGGATTCTGCGCACAGAGAGAGCAACTGGGGTGCTCCAGGACAGGTTGTTGGATTAAAGACCAGAAGAGGGGCCCTTGGGAGGTGGTCTTGTAAAGGTAGCTACATTGCCGGCCATGCCATGGAACTCTTTCTTCTGCCTGATCAGTCTGGCCTGTCGTAACGCTGAAAATGACTTGTTCTGATTGGTACTCATTGGCCTCAAAGACAGTGCAGTCACTGGGCTACTTGTGGGCTCAGTTTGGGAACCAAAGGCAAGTGGAACAGAAGGGTTCTAAGCCAGAGGCCCTCAGAGGCCCAGCACAGTGAAGAGAAGGGATGACTGTGCCGGGAAACAATGTCCTAGTAGTCCCCGAAGAAACTGTAAGAGCACATCCTTTCATGGTACACTTAACCTTTCCTTAAAAACTCATCCTTTCAATTAAAGCAAAGGCAATGATGACACTGGTTGAAGAGGGTTTAGGGTTTTGTTACAAATGAAACGTGATGGAGTTTGAGATGTCAATGTGGCTGGCATAGAGGTCATAGGCATTTCATGCACACCTACCAGGTCATCTCATCTTTATATTTGCAACCCTCATGATCACAAATTATCCTTTACTTAAGGAGCTCTGGTGGCCTGGTGGCTAGGTGTTGGGATGCCGATATCAAGGTCAATAGTTCAAACCTCCAGCTTCTCTGAGGGAGAACGACAAGACCTTCTACTCCCATCAAGAGGCAGTCTCGGAAACCCACAGACACATCTCGACCCCATCCTGTAGGACCACTGTGCTCCAGAATCCACTCAATGGCAGCTGAGCTTGGCTTTTGGTTTGGTGGCTTCATGGGCTAAGTATTGCAACCCTGGGGATTCAAACCCTGCCATTCTATGGAGGAAAGATGAAGCTGCCTGCTCCATGAAAGCACTCACAGTCCCGCAGACTCCTGAAACAGGTCTAGTCTGGGTGACAGGGTGCTATGAGTCAGAGTTGATGCGATGGCATTGGGGTTTTGGTTCCATGAGGTAATAGAATGGAGCCCTGATGGTACAGTGGTTAAGCTCTTGCTCGTTGACAGAAAGGTCAGAAGTTGGAACCCATGCAGTTACTCCACGGGAGGAAGAGCTGTCCATCTTTCTCAATGGATTACCACCTAAGCAACTAAGCAGTGCAATCTCAGTCTGTCACGTAAGGCCTGAATTGGGCAAGTGCCCCAAGGGTGCAGCAGCCTAAGCACGGGGTTCCTGATAATCAGCTGTGTCATGGGAGAAAGCTCCCAGTGAGCACCTCTACTCGGTCCTGAAGGGTCGCTATGCCTCGGAATCTCCTCGATGGGGAGGGTTTCTGTCTTCTGAATCAGGATCAACTGAAGGCCGACAGCAACAATGAAGGGAGGCAGTCCTGGCAGGCCTGTTCGGAGCCAAACAGACTGCTGTGGTGTGTGCACAAAGGTTAAATCCCTTGCCCAAGGCGACAGGGGTAGTTTAGGAGGGAGCCATCCGAGTCCTGACATGCCTCGCTCCACTCTTCTTTTCAAAGCAGTGCACTACCTACCTGTCAACATCTGGTCCCTATTAATGAGTCTCACTGCACTACCCTCCAAGTGGCTATACCTTTGGACTGGAGAAAATGTGGGGTGGACAGTTACATTATGTACACCTGAGCTGTCTGCAACTCATGAAAGCTAAAGAAGTGGCCAGTGTGCAGAGGCAAGGAAGGCTCCTGTTTCCACCTCTTTCCTCAGTGAGCCTTTTGCTGGGCACACTCATGTGGACCCCTCAGAGACCCCATCTGTTTCTTCAACAAGCCTCTCTCTTCTTCATGCGGTCAGAGCATTGACTCCGATGGTCAGAGAAGTACAAGTTAAACCCTCCTTGGTATGTCATAAACTTCTTTTGAACATAGGTTTTAACTCATTTCATATGTATTTCATCTCTCTCTAAGGAGCCTGGTGGGATACCATGTGGGTTGCTAACCCAAGGTCAGCGGTTTGAAACCACCAGCCACTGCATGTGGCAAAGACGAGGTTTTCTGCTCCTGTCAAGAGTTAGTCTTAGAAACCTACCAGGGCGATTCTATACTGCCCTAACGGGTTGCTGTGAGTGGTGGTAAGTTATTGTTATTCTCCTGCCTTACACCATCTGCTGCCTCCTTTCACCCATGCTTCATGTCCCTCAGTCAGTTCCCTGGTTCTCCCCCAAGTAAGCAGTCTTACTACACTCAGTTTACAGACAGGACACAGCCATCAAGAGGCTCCATAAGTTCTCTATGTCACACAGCTAACAGGGTGCAGCAACAGGACTGAGACCTAGGCAGGCTGAGTCGCATGCATCATCATGAACCTGCTTCTCAAAGTCCACTGGGCTCCTTGGGATCTTGAGATCCTTTGAGGGCCTCCATGAGGTCTTAGCTGTTTTCTGAGTCCCGAGAAGGAACTTGCCTTTTCTCTGGGGTTTCTATTACAGGTGGTGCAAAAGCAACGAGGGAGGAAAACGACCGGCACCTTACGGTGACTCATGGCAGTGGGGATGGCCAGTTCTGTGAACCAACATAGATGGTGACCCTCCGTGGGTTGGCAGACAGCCACCCAGTTACTACAACCTAAGGTCACGTAGGGTCATCACCTTCCATGACATGATCAACCAACCAATTGTAAGGGGAGCTTAGTGGGGAGCGTTTAGAAATGCATCTTCTGGGAGAGCCGGCTCTCTCTCTCTCAAGCCTGCCCTCTGCTGACTGCCTGACCTCCGGTTCCTAGGATGCTAGAAACCCTGCAGGCGGTGACGCCCCTGACTGACCTATTGACAATCATGTGAGCTATTATCTTGAAGCAAATTTACAGTTATGCTCCAAAAAATAAGGGGAAGGAAATTGTATTGTCACTTAAAAATATCCATGATGAAGCACCAAAAGTTAGTAATTTTTTCAAACCTCAAAGATGGATTATGCATTTGAAAAACGAACTCTCTGTCAAAATAGCAAGTATGATGTGTAAAGCTGCACAATGAGGAAAACTGCACCTCAGCAGCCTGCTCCCACCGTCCTCATGTCAACGCCAACTCACAGGAGCCCTGCCGGGTTTCTAGAGAGGTCAACCTCTATAGGATTACGCAGCCTCAGCTTTCTCCTGCAGAATGCTTAGCAGGCTTGAACTGCCCATCTTGAAGTGAGCAGCTGAACACTTACCTAAGCAAAGCCCTTGTGTGGTGCATGAACTGCGACCACAAATAGCGGCTCTTTCAATAAACATTCGCCTTACCTGAAGGGATGATGGCAGAGAATGGCAACCATTCAGAATGTGGTACAAGACACTGTCTTGAAAATAAATGAACTGAGTCTGTTGCTTCCAGGAAAGCAAATTATAGGGTTTTGGGTTTTTGTTGTTTTTTTGCCAATCATGAAAATTAAACTTTCAAGACAAAAAATTAGGATACAGACAAACCTGTATTAACTTTAAGGAGCTGTCATGGCTGCAGTCTGTGTCAACTAGACAGTAGAGTTTTATGACACCTGCTTGGTGTGAGGGAGAGATCCCAAGCAGAGCTGAGTTCTCTTGGGCTCCCCTCTGGATCATGCATTGGGTTCATTGACTTCTTCCTGGGTTTCTTGCCTGCTGGTCCCTGGAGCCAACAGTAGACTGCAGAGTGTCGATGCACTGGGCTGACTTCGGATCCATTTACCTCTGCTTGTGCTCCCCCTCCCCAGGCTTCATCTTCCAGCTTCCTGTTTTTCAGCTTCCAAAGACTGACTTGAACTCGCCCGGACTTTGCTGGGTAAGCCATTTTTCGGTACAAATCTCTTTCCCAATAGAAACAAACACCAGCGCCAATGGAGAGCCCAATGTAACACAGGATCTCTGGTGGTGCAGGGGTTAAATGGTGAGCTGCTAGCCTAAAGGTCGGTGGTTAAGCCTTTGGGAGAAAGATGTAGAAATCTGCTGCCCTAATGATTACAACCTTGGGATCCCTCTGGGGATGTCCTCCCTACCCCGTCTAACAGGGTCGTGATAAGTCAGCATCGGTGCCAAGGCTTGACTGGCTTTGGTTGTATTGGTTTGTATTTACTATCCTGGCTTGCAGCTCCCTAATATATAGTCTTTTCTGAGAAGATTGATTGAGATATTGATGAACATGACTTTTTGATACTGTATAATGTGAATGAGAGCGTTATTTTTCAGTGATCAGTGTGGGTCTTAAAAACAATCCTGCACAATTAAATAGTTTAATGTACTAGAATATAAAAGTTCAACCATATTTTACTGTTTACAGTATATTTTGTTTGTTCTGATATGTCCAAGATCGCAAACATTGTTACTCATCAGCCAAAAAAAAAAAAAAGACTACTTTCATATTTTCCTTTCTCTTTTGCAATAAATCTTTTTATTTTGTTTGTTTGTTTTGTTTTTTGGGCATCACTGCTCTCTGGTGGTGGGAGTAGGAGGCCCAGACCCACTGCTGGAATTGAACCTCCATCCCAGTGGGCTGCAGTCCCGCGCACAACCACTACGCCACCGGGGCTCAGCCCGCAATAAATCTTTTTAAAGTGGTCCATATTTTACACTTACAGCACGTATCAGTTTGGAAGTTAAATTAGGACAGTCAGTGAAGTGTTACCTTGCCAAAGTTGTGTCTGGCAGATACGACTTCTGATTTTTAATTAACTGTTTCATTAATTCATCTGTTTTTAGATTCTGCATATTTATTAACCTGGGATAAATCAACTGGAAGAAATGCACACTTGTGCCCATTACAAAGAAAAGTGACCCAACTGAATGTGGAAATTATCAAATGATGTCATTCATAACACATGCAAGTAAATGTTCGCTGAAGGTCATTTAAAACCATTGCAGCAGGAGGGAACTGTCAGCAACTGACACTGGATTCAGTAGAGGATATGGAACAAGGAATGTCACTGCTGATGTCCAAGGAGCTTGACTGAAAGCAAAGAACACCACAGGGACGCTTATCTGGGTGAATTTGTCGACTACACAGAGGCATTTGACTCTGTGGATCACAACACTGAGCGAATGGGAGCTCTGTAACACTTCACTGTGCTCATGAGGGACCTGCAAATGAACCAAGAAGCCGCTATTGGAACAGAACAAGGGAATACTGCAATGGTTTGAAATCAGGAAAGGTGTATGTCGGGGCTGTACCCTTCCACCAAACTTATTCCATCTGAATGCTGAGCGATAACCTGAGAATCTGAACTAGATGTCATGAAAGGATCACAATGGCATCACAGTTGGAGGAAGACTATGCAGAAGACACAGCCAAGCTTACTGAGAGAAAAGAGGATTTACAGCACTTTCCGATGAAAACCAAAGCCTGTAGCCTTCGATGTGGATTATGTCTCATCGTGAAGAGCAAAAAAATCCTAACAGCTACACCACTAAGTAGCATCAAGATCAACAGAGAAAAGTCTGAAGTTATTCAAGCATTTCATCCACAATAGATGTCTACAGAGACAATGTGAAGAAATAAAACAGTGGGCATTCTACTAAAAAAGGCCTCCTAACGACATCATTTTGAAAACTAAGGGGCCCTAGGCCAGCAGTTCTCAACCTGGGGGGTCAAACAACCATTTCACAGGGGCCGCCGGATTCATAACCGAAGCAAGATGACAGCGATGAAGTAGCAATGACAACCATGTCATGGTCGGGGGTGGGGTCACCACCACATGAGCGACTATAGGAAAGGGTCATGGCAATTTTAAGGTTGAGAACCTAGGGCGTAGGCCATGCTATTTTCAACAGCCTCATACACGAAAACTGAACAATGAGCAGGGAAGGCCAAGTGAAGCTGAATTTCAGTGTGGATAGAGAATACTGACTGAACCATCGTCTGCCAGAGAGAGAAACCAACCTGTTGGAAGAAGTGCAGCCTCGAAAGTGAGAACGACAAGGCGTGGGCAGCAGATTCTATCAGGGAGAATCATCCTTGAGGAAGGGCATCGTGCGTCATCGAGTACAGGGGCAGGACAAACAGCTGCTCCTCCAGGACACGGACTGGCACAGGGCTACAACGATGGGCTCAGACATAGCAACGATGATACAGATGGCACGAGACCGGGCAGTGCTTCCGCTCTGTTGTACACTGTGTCAGTACCAGTCGAAACTGGCTCCAAGGCACCTAACAGCAGCGATGAGCCTTTGAAAACTACCCTTTATCAAGTGTTGACATAGTACCCAAGAACATCACCCACAATGATCTGGCAAGTCTATTGAAATACTCTCTTCCCCATGATGTATGTGGCCAAGACCAAGTTTTCTTCACATGTTTCGACCTACATAGTCTGCTGCAGCAGCATCCTGAATGCAGCAGATATGCAAATGTGTCTTCTATTAAGCAAAGGTATTAAATATATCAGCATAGACAAAAAGGCAAAATGGTGCTCCTCTTCTCATTTATTTTGGCTTTGGAAAATAGTTATTTTCATTTAAGTGTTATTTATGTTAACATGTGGTTGCTTTTGTTTTAAATTTGTTGTTTAGACTATAACACACTAAATGAACTCAATGGTTTTTACCTGTACCATCTAGCAGCACTAATCACATCTGAGTTCCCCAATCCTTTCAGAGTTGGTCAGATAGCAACTTCTTGCTCAGTTTATTTTAATACACATTTTTCTTGTCAATTAGGTGGAGGCTTATGTTTCAGATCATCAATTTTGTATTCAACAACTGCAAATACTTCTCCAATAGTGTGCCCTGCCCTCTCCCTTCTCTCCTTCCTCTAGTGAATTATCAAGAGGGAAAACCACACCCACAAAAGAACCCGCAGAGTCCTCCAGAATTTGTCGGCGCGCAGAGGGATGCTGAACCCCACAGGTAGAAAACTACTACTCAGCAGCATGGGACCCGGAGGGCAGGCAGGTAGGACAGCAGGAGGGCAGCTCCCTGGCTATGGCGGTCATGTACTTGATGTCAATTTCATGATTGGAGTGTAGGGGTGGAGTCTACCCTGTCACTCTGGAGGCCTATGTGTGGGCATGGTTTTCTCCTGAGAATTCTGTGAAGTCTCGCGGTATTTCCCAATTGGAGGAGAGAGACTAGACTGAGTCTCCAGGATGACGAACTACTGACAAGACAAGACAAGATGACAGCATGCTGATTGATCCTGATTCCTGCGGAATAGAGGAGCCAGAGAAGAGGCCACATGGGCTTGCCCTGATGGAGCCAAAACCTCTGGGGCTGAAGAAGCCACATGGAGACCCCTGCCTGTGCTGAGATGCTCGGGAGGCCACAGGGCGACTTCTGCAAGCACTGAGATGTTTCTACTGCCACCGGACACACAAGACTCTGCACCCACTCCCCTGTGATTGTCCTGGTGTCATCGCACGTGCTTTGTTAGTCGGGAGGAGACTTTATAGACTGGTATCAGACATATGGGCTAATATCGGACCTATAACTTTGGACTTTGGGATGCTTTCTCAAATGTTCCATTCCTCTTGTATATAAACCTTTCCCTTTTATCTATATGCGTGTCTATGAATTTGTTTCTCTAGTCTACTCAGACTAACACACTGACTTTCGAGGTGAGAGGGCTCCTTAGCAAGCTCATTTCAAGGACCCCATGTCTCATCCAGCTTGATGATTTGATGACAGAAGACCTTCCAGACCAACCCCAAACACCTTGCATCCCTCCAGTGCCCTCAGCCCCGATTCAATTTCTGGTACCCAACGTTCCAGCGCCTGCCCTTCAAAGCTTGTGCCCTGAGCACCCATCAGAACAGCCCTTCACATCGACGCAAGCCTGTTACTCTGTCGACTGTAGCGCTTTGTGTTGTTGTGATGCTGGAGCTAGATCCCTGATGCATCAAATGTCAGCAGGTTCCCACCCAAAGTGGACAGGTTTCCGCTGAGCTGCCAGAAGAGACAGCGAAGAAGGCAGAGTGTTCCATTCTGCTGTGCAGTCACTCGCAGAGTCGGTACCGACTTGATGGCACGTGGCTCTGAGATCTTGTGCTGTTCTCTTTGGGGACTGTGAGGCCTTGAAATTGGGGTTCCGTCTTAAGACCAACGCTTTGCTCAGTCCTTAGCTCAGAGGGAGATACTGAAAAATGAGCTAGCCCATCAACAAAATCCATCAGCTTACAAACACCCAGCTAGGACATCAGACAAGACTGCTGCCAGGCGGGGGCGAGTTTCGGGACATGCACCCGCCTGACAGTGTGACTCTCTCTCAAGTCTCCTGCTCGGCTGATGGATCAAACCTGGCACTGCAGGACCCCCCACACGACGGGCCCACCCTGAGATGCCAGGAGCCTTCCCCCGCCCCGTGAGACCTGCGTGGCCAATAACTTCGATCCACGGAAATGTTTCAAAACTGCCAGGCAGCAAAGTGATGGCCCATGAAGCCAATTACAACATGGCCAGCTCAAGGGCTTCACAGCTCAAGTGGGGAGAAGACCTCTCCCTCCAAAATGTCACATGAGCAAAGTGCGGGGATGCAGGCTGCTGAGTCGGATGACCCCCGTGAGAATCACAGAGGATGCAGTTGGTGTCTCAATGATGGGGTGTCCATCCCGCTGGATGGTACAGCCCCGTTGGATGTCCTAGTCATCCTCACCACTGCCTCTGATGACACTCCTTTAGCCTGGTGCTCCCCCCGCCCCTTCCCTTGATGGTGCCCCTGCTCCCCCTTCCTGGGCTGCACTTGGAGCCCTCTTGGGAATGGGGGAGGGTACCCCAGAGTAGAGAGGCCTCTGGCCCTCCAACACGCCAACCAAGGCTCTTGCCTCCTCAACACTCCGGAAGGAGTAACAGGAACCCCCTCATCTTAGGAAAGAGGAAACTAAGAAAAACAACACCGAGTCCCTGCCTCATCGTACCCTGCTGCCCCGTGTCTGCTCCTTCCAGAAACAGACAGCTAGGAACAGTGGGGGTTGGGTGGTAACTAGGAAAAAGAAGGGGTGGAATGGTCCCCATGGCGGAGCATTCACTCAGCTCACTTCCTGGGCATGCCCCAGGTCCATGATAGCACAGGCCAGAAAGGCAGCCCGAACTCTATCCAAAGGCAGCAGATGGCCTCAGAGCCCATGAAGGGTATGTGGGCTTCAGGGAAGAGAGGGATGTACAAAGCCTCCCACTCTGTGAATGAACTGGGGGAGAAATGAGGGGACCTGAACACATCCATCCCAGCTACAACCAGGCGGCATCTCTCTCCCTGTAAGCACAACTTGGGAAGGGTGAAGCCGCTTCTTCACGTTGCAATTCAGGATTTGTTTAGAAAGTGTGTGTACATTCATTACCAGGGAAAGATTTCTGGTGGCAATGTTGAAAAACCACAGGCGCAACATTCAAGTATTTGTCTTCTCCCCTCGTTCCGCCACAAGAGGGTGCACAATTCCTTTTAAGAGAGCCACCCCAGGATCCAGCCCGCCTTCAAGACAGCACCAAGTGTCCGCACCATTGTCCCCTTGGAGACACACACACACACACACACACACACACACACACACAACTCCCCCTCAGGGCTCTGAAGACAGAGCCCAAACTGAAAACTGATTCCCAAGTGCTACCTCTGTGTTCCGTGCTGCCTACTCAGAGCTCAGAGAGAAGCCGCAGCCCAGGAGCCTGCAGAGTGAACGCTCTTTACACACCAAGGCTGTGCTAACCCCCTGGCATGACGCTCCTGGAGGCTCACTGGAGAGAGGAGTGTGTGGACACCAGTCTGCCTGGTTGTAGAGCAGAAGTAACCCAAAGGGCTGGTGGTTCGAAGCCCCAGTGACCGCTGCATAGGCCTGTTGATGGCTGGACCGCTCTCACACAGATTACAGCCTAGGAAACATGACTGGGGAGGGGTTCTGGTTTGTCCCACAGGGTCACTATGAGTCAGTAGCACTTAATAACAAAAGAGAATTGTTTTAAGTGTCATAGTCACAAATTCGCTGTAAACACAAAGCTCGTTAACCACCAGATCTTAGGAGAACTGGGCTAAAGCGCAGCCTAGTGGTCAAGGATTTAGGATGGACAGCCAGCTTGCCTGGCTCAAGTCCAGGCTTTGGCAGGTCACGTGAGCCTGGTCAAAGGCTCAGCGGGGATGGACTCTCCCCCTCCACGAAAAGGAGGTTGGAGCAACATCCACCTTGCATCAGTAGGACAGGAGCACCCAGAAGGCTCTCTATCAAGGGCAGCAGGCCGAATGGAACCGCATGTGACATTTTAAGGAGTACAGCGCTCCCACATTAGCTTTTATGACATTGTTAGCCATACCTAGGGGTTCATTGGTGTCAAGTTCTTGTTGCGGAAAACTAAAACTAAACCATGGTGTTCCTCTGGCAGACAGTGGTTTCTCTACCCCAGAAACCTGAAGACCCATACATAGTCCCAGCTATATATAGTCCCAGCTCTGCCATTCAATGGTGTCCATTTCCCAAGCTCACACATATGTCTCCTAAGTGTGTCCAAGAATCTACCAATCCCCCTCTATTGCTACACCGTCATCAGCACTCAGCCCCTTCTCTGGCTGCAGAAGTAGGCTCCCTGGTCGACTTTGTGAGACGAAAGGCAGTGGGTGAGAATATCAGCTAAAGGAGAAGGCGCAGAAACAGGGAGGGAAGATTCATTTTACAACCATGTGCACAGCCTTGATTAACTCCAGTCCTCGCTCAACTCTGACTTGTGAGAATGACACACATACCCCAAAAGAAGAATTAGAAAGAACCTCCCTTATCTCAGAGCTCTGTCAGGATGCCAGGGTCACAGGCCCCAGGAGGGCCCCCAGACCATCTTGTTCTAATTAGGCTGGCTGCTCCTGACCCCTGAGGCCTCTGGCCCCTCCAAGTCTAAGGTGGCACTTGGCTGTGCCTTCTCATAGGCCAGATGGGGTCAGACACAGGGTGGCCTGCCCTGTCTGAGGCTGGCTCCTTCTGAGACCCCCGTTGACACTACTCTCTTTAAGGGTGGCCTCTCTGTTTTCCCTGAGTACGAAAGGCTGAACACTTGGGGGCAGCGATGCCACAGCTGCATCCCAGGAACAGGTGCCACCTTTCACAGCATCGACCCCTGAGTCTGTTTGATATTCTCCTGGAGTCTGGTACTGGCTGCCCCTCTCAGAGCATACAAGACCTTTGCCTCCCCGTGCAATGGAGAGCACTGCCCACTTGCTCACTGCTAATTATACAGTGAGGTGTCTGCAGTCCCTCGGTCCCTCCCACGCGCCAGCTGCCAGCAGGCAAGGAGGGACCAGTCACCTGATGGCAGCCAGTCAGCTAAACTCCTCTGACTTTCCATTTGGGCTTCACAGACAGTCTCGATGTACTCTCCTAAGTGCTATGAAATACAAATTATGTGCTCTTGGGGAACCCACATGAGTCAAATACTCTTGTAATTGTACTTTTGACTCGAGTAGTACAATTAAAAAAGGGGGGGTTGCACATTTTCCTGTGACCCATGGAGGCTACAGACAACTTCTATCCATCATACGCCTGCCTTAGCCTCATTAGGATGCTTTCCAAAATAAAAATGAAAAATTAAAAAGATGACTCAGTCAAAAGAGTGGCTTCCGAGGGGTTAAATCCAAGGCAGAGAGGCTGGTGCAGACAACCCGGGTGACTGGAGGTTCTAGAGGGGAAATCTTCATAAGGGTTTCTTGTAGGACACAGTTCGATCATGGGTGCTTACTAGGCAGAAAGTTTAAGAGAATGGCAAACTGCATTAGTAAGAATAAGTTTATTGAATTGAATGGAGAGCTTATGTTGGGAAATCTCCAGACTGACCTACCTCGAGGGCAATTCTGGCTCATGAGGACTCTGTGCACATGCACACGCGTGCACACACATGATTTCTCTATCTGACTTTCCGTGAACTTTATGAAGACCCCGTGCACTTCTGTTGGCAGCAATGTGCAGTCTCCATACGGTCTGTTCCTAAGTGGAAAAACCACTAGGGATGTGGTTCTCATCGCTGTGGCAGGCCCCATGTGGTGCTGCTTCCATTGTGTAGAAGGGGGGCACTGAGGCTGGGAACAGAGCCGACACTGGAACTCGCACGGCCGACTCCTGGTCCGGTGTTGTTTCCTCCACAGGAGTCTTTGGGGAGCTCTGGAGACAAGGAGCACCTAGAATGCTTATTAGGACAAGGGTGCGTAGCCACTCCAGAAAGATGGGGCCTGAGGAGAAGGAATTCAGAGAGGAGCCAGCATGGCTGGAAAGAAGGCCACAGGAGAGATGAAAGGAGCTAAATATGTACAGCGTGGCCAGAGGATAACTCAAGGGGATATGAAAACAGTCCCTAAGAATGTGAATGATGGTGAGCACCATAGGAAGGGCAGATGTATTTAGAATCACTCCAAGTGCTGTACAAAAGCAGCATTAATGCCACGCTTCAAGAAGCTGGCTTCATGGTGAGGCTTGTTACCTATCAATGGGAGTCCTATGGAAAATAGCAAAGACTCCATGGGGGATGCCTACATCCTTATAAACTGCCAAACTGCTGAGAATCATGGCCCAGGGAAGCTGACACACAAATTTGGGGACATAACTCAATCCATGTTATCTATTTTGACATATCTTGGGTGCCACTAGTCAGAATTAACTAAAATCAACTTGACAGCAAGTTCCACCAAGAAGCCATGTTGCTATTAATGTCTCTTGACCCATATAGAGTTACACAAGTTTGTCCGGTCATTAAAGTGCATGCATGTGCTTTATGTACTTTTGAGTGTGATTTATTCTGCAACAACGAAAAAGGAGAGGCACTAAATGTTCACTGTAGGAAACAGGAAGATTAGAGTCCCAAAATCTCATCAGAAAGCTATTGTCAGCAATCTGAAGGTTGTTTGTTTGTTCCCTTATGGGTTCTTATGTAACTGAAATCATCCTTTCCGTGGTATTTTATTTACATCACTTTAAAAAAACACATCGTGTTTCTATGTATCATTAATATTTTGACATGTATTTCTTAATAACAGTAGGCCAGGTCTCTTTAACCAATGCCCCATTGTTGTATACTTAGGCTGCTTCTCATGTATACTATGCGCTCTGGCCTACAGGGTCTCTATGTTGCCTGACAGCACACAACAAAAGCAAGTTGGCAGGCACTTAGCTCCACTGTACGGGAAGAGCAGGTTGCAGAAGTCAGTGACCTGGCCTGTGTGAGGAGGACCCAGGAAAAGGCTTGCTCCCTGGGTTCTGGGGCTCAGTTCTTCTCCATATGGTGCTCTGCAGTTCCTCTGACCCACAAAGGCTCAACCTGACAAACGCAGGGGGCTCCCAGTGAAAGGCTATGTACCTTAACCTTTCCCATGACCTCTCCCCTCGCTCTAGAAAGGAGCACATCAGGGGCACATCAGGAGGGACTCTTCTCTGTGGTGCCCAATCTGCAGCTGGAGTGGCACCACCACTGCCAGCCTGAGGTGAGCGGCCTGTCCAGAGACTGACATAGGGGCCCAGGGGAGGAGAATAAACTTTTTTAAAGGTACAAGGTTACAGAGTTCGAGGTTATATGGGAGGTTCTATAAATATCGACTGACTATAACTCTGCCCCTTAACTGGTTGACACAAAGCAGGGTGTGGTTTTCCATCCCACACCTGGAGGCGGCGGGGAATGTTGGTCTGACAAACTAGTGGAAATGCTTTCCAGCCAAGATGGAACTAAGAGATGGCAAGAAAGCCAGAGTCAGGAAATGAGCCCCCATCCTCTCCCCTAGCTCCCTCCCACCGCAGCACCCCCCTGACGCCCACCAGGCAGGAAACCATGGAGGGCGGACAGTTGTAAACAGAGCGCTGGCACAAAGACAGAGCCTGGAGCGGCAGCAAGGACAAACAGCTCTGGTCACAGCGGCAGTGGAGCTCTTTCCCAGCAGGTCAAAGCATTCCTGGTACCACTCAAAACTGGGCAAAGGGGGGGAGGGGGGCAGTCCTGGCCTTCCTCTACACGCGCGTTTGGGGCAAGACCCTGCCCATTCCTTTATACTCCTTGTTAAACTACAGGAGCTAAAACCCAGGTCTGGAAAGACAACCTTGCCCCAGACAGAACCACATGGAGGACCACAGACCTCAGGAATCTGTCCTCTTGCTGAGCATCCCAGAAAAAGTGATTGAAAGCCTACCGGAAAACAGAGCAATGTTCAGCTACTCTTTCTTGGGAACTCCCCTTGGCGCACCCACACACACACTCTCTTTAACTCGGAATTATAAGGCTGCTTCTCATGTGGCAGGGCCAATTTCACCCTGCACAGCATTCTGAGCAGTGGCTGTTGGCTGACAGAGACAGAGAGCCATCTTCTTGAGCTGCTGAAGCCAGAGTGCCGCCTGACCACACGGAGTCTCTGTGCACATAAAAGCAGCTCGATCCACGCATCAGCGTTTGAGGGCAGGTGGGCTCCATGGCAGGGAGCTGCTTCTCGCCCATGTCCTCCCAGAAACAGCAGGGATTGATCTATTTAATGAGAGGCACTCATAGTTTTCTGGGGATCTGGAAGCCAGCTAGGGAATCACAATTCAGAAGAACTCGCCTTCCTCTACCAGCCGTGGCATTTTCTGCTGCCTCATCTGCACGTGAGCGTGATCAAGTGCCTGGATCTTGAGCCTGGATCAAGAAGACCAAAGGAGAATTGACGCATCTGAATTCGGGTGCTGACAAAAAACATTCAGAGTACCACGGGCTACCAAAAGAACAAACAAATGTGGGAAGAAGCACAGCCAGCATGCTGTATTTGGACATAGCAGTCCCGGAGAAGGACATCAGGTTGGTGTAAAGTGGACGGGCCGTGAAGAAGAGGAAACGCCTCAACGAGATGGATGGACACAGGGGTGGCAGCAAAGGCTCAGACACGACAACCATTGTGAGGATCACGCGGGGCAAGGTCGCTACAAGTCAGCAGCCTTACACGAGCAGTGACAGCACCCTGGCGAGAACCAGGGCTGTGCTCAACGCGTAACCAAGAGGCTGTCGAGGCAAACCACGCAGTGGGTCTGCAGGAGAAAGATCTGATGAGCCCTTCCACACAGAAGAAAGTCAAGGCTGACTCACAGCAATCCTGCAGGACCGGGCAGACCTGCACGGTGGGCTTCTTTACAGAAATGGGGCATGGAAACATCAGTGAGGTGACAACAGGCTGCTAACTACAAGGCCAGCAGTTTAGACCACCAGCTGCTCTGTGGAAAGCTTCCTACTCGTGTGAAGAGTTACAGTCTTGGAAACCCACAGGGGCAGGTCCGTTAATATGACCGTCTGGGTCATCCTACACAACGGTTGTACTCTTGCTACATGAGGTCCCTGAGCCAAGGGCACCAAACAACAACAAGCCGTACTAGCTCAAAGACAGTTCCCCCGTTTATGTGACAAAAAGACCAGCTCTCATAAATATGAATTTAAATATGAATTTAGATTTATAAGCTTTGTGGAACAAACACTGTATATAACAGTGGGCAGAACTGGAGATCAAAGCAATAGAAAAACATGTTTCTATCATATAAGTAAAGACACCTATTTATAGCTTTGTCTAAACTTTCATTTTTTGGGGGGGGCATCACTGCTCTCTGGCGGTGGGAGTATAAACTTTAATGGTAGATTGCTGAGCTAAGTACTGTAAAAATATCATAAAATATTATAAATTTAAGAGAAAATAGTCAATCAATAAGACTAGAATTTGGTTTTTTAGATAATCAATAAAAACCCACAGATCCCCATTAGCAAAGGGAGAGGGAGAAGTGGGGAGGATGGGATACAAATAATCAAACTAACAAATGAGATAGGTGACATTATACCAAACCAACTTGGAAAAAGAAGGGCTACAACAGAGCACAGGTAGTTCCCTGGGATTAGGTACAATCACAGACGACTGTACTTCTCCACTGACTTAGAGTCGCTTTGGTGGCGACTGCCAGATAAGCAACAGACTGCCAACCTTCAGGGGTTCGTACCTACCAAAGTTCTTCCATATCAGGCTAGATTAAAAAGCATGTCATGAAGGTGCATGTACTGAGTGGCATACAAATTACCGAGGAACCAGCTGACAACCAACTTCATTTGTACCTGGGAACTACCTAAGAACTGGACTTCAACAAATTTCAAAATTCAGAAGACATGAACAACTGTCTAGAAATGTGCTTTCCACTTAAACAAGTGCAAAAAGGGAAAGAATATTTCTGAATCCATTCTACAAAGCCAACATAACCCTGAAACCCAAATCAGGCACAGCTACCATTAACAAAAGTACACACCAATGTCCTTCATGAACGTAGGCACACAAATGCCATCAAAATTCTAACCAACAGAGTTCAACAGCGTATCAAAAAAGTAATGCATCATGATCAAATAGGATTCATACCAAGGACGGAAGGGTGACTCAACACTAGAAAATCAAAACTATAATTCACCAAATAAAGGAAAATAACCACAAGATCATCTCAATCAACAAAGAACAGACCTTTGATAAATCTAAATTCTTTCCTGATAAAGACATTCAGCAAAATTGCAATAGTTATAAAATTCCTCAAAATATGAGTTTATGCAAAACAAAAGTCATTCTCAACAGTGAAAGACAGAGAGGATGCTGCTTGATAAGAAATGAGACAAGAAACCCCTTTATCACCATTCTTACTCACTTTCACATACAAGTTCTGGCTAGACCAAGAATGTTTCTGAAACTAGTAGAATTAAGTAAGTATAAGATCAATACGTAGAACTCAGTTGAGATAATGTACACTAAAAGGAGGACTTCAAAATGGAAATCACAAAACCTGTATCTCACATTCCATTTACTAGAGAAGGAACAGTGTCTTTAACAAAGGTGTTGGTACGACTGGGTATCTACATGTAGAAAGATGAAATGCAAGCCATAAACATACATAAAAAAGCTAATTCAAAATCATGCAAAGACTAAATGTTAAAGCCAAAACTACAAAGTTCCCAAGAGATAACAGAGAGTCAAAATTTAGAGATCTAATCTTGCACAAATAGCTTATCACATAAAACACAAAATATACAAATGATAAAAAATAAACCAGATAACTGGGACCTCCTAAAAATTAAGTACTTAAGTTCAAGTGACTTTACCAAGAGAACCTACAAACGAGGGGGGGGGGATATTTGATAACATATCTGATAAAGGGTTTAATTTCTGAATTATATAGGAAACTTCCAAAATCTCACAACAAAAGACTGACTAACCAAGTTTTATAGAAGGGCAAAGCCCACAAACAGATGCTTCCCAGGGAGGACATTCGGGCAGGCAGCAAATACTTTAGAAGAGGCTCACAATCATTAACCACTACAGTAACTTGAATCAAAACCACAGTAAGATACCACTCGCTCCAGTCAAAACAGTAATGATGATAGCATGGCAAGGTTGTGTGGTGAGTGAAACTCTTAAATACTGATGATGAAATTGTGAAATCAAGTAGTCCCTATGAAAAACTGTATGCCACTTTCTCAAAGAACTAGACACAGAAATACCCTATGATCCACCAATTTGAAGACTGTATCCTAAAGACGTAAGAAAAGGGGCACAAACACACATGTACACACTATTGTTCTGTGTAGCATTAGTCGCAACAGCAAAAGATAAACAACCAAGTACCCCAGTATCTATCAACAAATGCACAGATAAACAAATTGTGGTACAAGCATACAATGGAGTACAGTTGTCTAACACAACTATAAAGAAAAATGAGGAGTTTATGAAACATAACATGAATGAATCTGAGGACATTGAGTGCAATAATAAGTCAATCACAAGAAAGGAATATTACATGCTCCCACTATCGTGGAAGGTCCAGAATAGCTATACACACACAAAGCAAGTGCTTTGATGGTTACAAGGGATGGGAGGGAGGTGGGGAGATCACTTTCGAGAAAGGAAAGGCAATTCCCAATATGGGTGAAGCCAATACAATTTGGTAAATAAAATTAAGAAGTAGGTAAGAAAAAGTGACAATTTTGACAAGTTATATGTTTTGCAACAGTAAAAGCAACCAAAAAAATGTGTGTAATAGGTATGATGCATATATATATATAGAAGACATATGCAAGTACTTGCATGTGCATGCAGAGGTGTATCTAGAGGCACATGTACATATGTCTGTGTGGCTAAACCACACGAAAGCTCTGTTACTGAGGCTTCCTAGATATCTCCAAACAACTCATAGGGTTGGCTTACTGGGTCAGAAAGCTGTGTGGGGGGGATTGCAACTGAGTCAGCTGGCATAACATATTTAGTTGACAAAAATGATGTCTGACTCATATAAAACCTCCTTTGTGAGCAGTCCCTGGATCTTAAAATCTTGCTGCCACCATCTAATAAACAACTATTAGTTTCACTTGTACGGATAATAAAGAGAATCAATCAACTACTAGTGCTTAAGATTCATAATCCACGTGAACCATGACCTCTTCTAACCTGAGACCAGAAGGATTAAATGGTGCCTGACTGCTACTGCAGTTAAGACTCCTACTACTAGTTCTGACCAAGGACACACTAGAAGGTCCTAGATAGAACAGCAAAATCAAAATTCAAATTCCTATAAAAAGTCAGAGGGAAAAAATTTTTTTAAAGTGAGAGCAACTGGACCAAAAGAGGCTTGAGGAAACTCAGTAACTTTAAATCATTTTATTGGGGGTTCTTGCAGCTAGTTCCTATGTGACATCCATGGTGTCAAAGCACATTTGTATATTTGTTGCCAGCATCATTTTCAAAACATTTTCTTTCTACTTGAGTCCTTGGTATCAGTTTCTCCTTTTTTCCCTTCCTCATGAACCCTTGATCATTTATAAATTATTATTTTCATGTCTTACACACCAACCACTCTCTTCCTTTGTCTGCTTTTCTGTTGTCAGCCGCCCCCCACTCCCACCCCACCCTGGGATATGTGTGATTCCTTCTAGCATTACTACTCCCATTACTATTCCTGAGGGCTTTATCTGTCCTAGATTCCATGTGTTGAGCAAGAACTCTATCTGTACCAGTATATGCTCTGGCGTAGCCAGATTTGTAAGGCGGAACTGGGGTCACGATACTGGGAGGTAGGAAACATTAAAGACCTGGAGGAAAGTTGTGTGTTCAGTAGGTGCGATACTGCACCATGGCTGATTCCTTCCTTCCTTGGGACCCTTTTGTGAAGGGATGTCCCATCGTCTACAGATGGGCTCTGGGTCTCTATCCACCCTCCCCTTCAATCACATGGAACGTCCATGACAACTGATCTAAGGAATCCCAGGAACTAGTAAAAGAAGTCATTTCTGTGGGTCACCTTCCAGCCCAGTTATCGACTGCCTTATAAAATAAACAACATCACCTGTGAATAACGTCCTCCCTTAACTCATTAACTACTTGGGACCAAATGGTCGGTATTTATCCAAAGACCAAAGTGGAAAAGTAAGGGGGGGAAGGGAGGCCAGAGCGATGGAAATGAAGCGGGAGGAATGGCCGTAATGATGTTGGCTCGTTGAAGAGACTGTAGCAAGAGGATTCTGTGCAGAAATTGTGAAGGGGGAGCCTAATTTGTGACAGAAACTTTCACCAAGTGTAAGAATATGGCATAAAACCAGTACACAAGTCCCTGAAGAGCCTCTTTTGGCTGCACTGCAGTGGAGGGGCAGCCTACAGAGATCTAGATGCCAACGTGCCTGTGCTCAACATGGGCCTTCTTCAGTCCTGGTCTCCTCCTTTTCCCACTGTGTCGTTTTTTTTGTTTTGTTGTTTGTTTTTGTAGGCAAGAGACAGGCAAAAGAATAGGTATGTCAGAGATTGAGAAAAATCCCAGTAAAAAGAAATCTTCAGATCACTAGGAGCCGGGGGTAATTATCCAGCTGTGTCTTGAAGGAATTACTGTGTTCTAACTTTTTAAGATCCTCTTTTTTCCAAAAGTACTTACCCACTTACTTATAATT
Source organism: Nesogale talazaci (assembly GCA_004026705.1). Classification (NCBI taxonomy): domain Eukaryota; kingdom Metazoa; phylum Chordata; class Mammalia; order Afrosoricida; family Tenrecidae; genus Nesogale; species Nesogale talazaci. Next base: position 7,526 of record PVJH01023693.1, on the reverse strand, counting down.
TCTAACTTAGGGTTTTAGAGGCATCCTGGGGCTGTGCAAACAGCTACCTGAGCGACTACTGGGTGGAAAGTGACTGGTTGACCTGGTGACCTGTTTTTCAAGAGGCACAGACTTGAAAAAGGAGCGGAGCTCCCTCCAGCAGGCACACCTGGGCCTGGTAGAAGTCAGAAGCCGAACAGTTATCAGCTTTTCACTGCGTTGAAGAAATATTCCTTTTAAGACAGCAGCATATTTAAAACCTCTGGAAATTGGCAATGCTCTGACTTGGCACATCCTATCCTGTGTTCAGGTAATTACCCACCCTGGTTTGGAGGTCCTTGGTATTTAGAATGCTGGTGCCCCATCACTACCAGCTCCTTTAGTATTATTACTGTGACTATGGAGAATGGAGGTAAAATGTACTCCAAAATACTCATAAAAGTTTCCTTCCCATTACTTTTTGAGGAAATATTGGCAGTTACATACTCTGTCAACATGAGAAAAGAGGTGGAATCTAGCCTGTCAATCAGGTCACACCCAATGATGCCTCTGTGAGGGCATGGCCTTTTCCTGAGGATTCTGGAAACTTCTGTCTTCCTCCTGGAGATGGGATACACACTCTCTGCTTCACCTTCCTGTTGACAAGCCATATGGAGTCACACTGATGGCACCCAGAGCCCTGGAGATGTTCCCACAGCCACTGGATCCACAAGACTTTCTGTCCACAGGCCTGTGATCTTCCTGTATTTAACATTATTTCATTTGTTGGATGAGTCTGAAGAGGAATTTATAGACTGGTAATGAACATATGGGTTAATTAACAGCGGTCTTATAGACTTGATCTGGACTGGACTGGGATGTTTTCTTAATACATAATTACTCTATTTTATACATGAGTGTCCCTGAATTATTTTCTCTAGGAAACTGGACTAACACATTATGGTACCTTGCGAGTGAGGTACTAGAGAAACAAATCATGAAGATGGAGAATGGATGCTTATTTGACCTCTCCCTCATGGTAGTTGTGTTAGTCCAAGTAAACTAGAGAAACAAATTCACAGACACACATATGGATATAAGGGAATGGTTTATATACAAAAGGAATGGAACAAGGAGAAAGCATCCCAGCCTAGTCCAGTTCAAAGTCATAAGTCCCATATTAGCTCATATGTCCAATACCAGTCTATAAAGTCTCCTTCTGACTCACGAAGTCACAGACTAGTGGGTGCAGAATCCTGGTGCTGGCAGGGGTCTTCCCATGGCTCCTCGCTTCCAGAGCTCAGGGTCCATCAACAGCATCCAGGTGGTAAAAGCAACTCATCGCTGGCAGGGTCTCTACATGGCTTCTCCAGCTTCAGAGGTCTGGTTCCATCAGGGTAAAGTCGTGTAAGTTTTCCTCCGGCTCCTTCAGTTGCCATCTTGTCTTGTCCGTAGTTAGTCGTCTCAGAGACTGACTCCCAACAACTGGGGAGATAGCTTCTCATCTCCATCAGGGAAATATTGCGAGATTTCCCAGAAGTCTCAGGAGAAAGCCATGCCCACACGGAGGCCTCATTGGCTACTCAATGGCTAACTCCAAATTAACAGGCTGGACTCCACCCCTACATCTCAATCATGAAATTAACATAAACACATGACCGCCACAGTAGTTTTTCTTCTTTGGCTAGTCAGAGGTCAGAAATGGCCATGCAATTTACTGGGTTGTTTTCTGGAAAGAATAGAAGAAGTTAAAGTATTGATTATTTTGTTTGGTTGTTGTCTTCAGTTATTCCTGTTTGAAATTGCCAACAAAAAATGAATGTAATTAATGTATATTTGGAGCTCAGGGAAAAAAATCACCCCTTGAATTTACCAGCAACCATGCTGTTTAGTAAAAATGGCTCTTGAGTCAAAACAGCTGACAGAGGCCCTAAGGACATACATAAGATAGGTAAGAATTGAATTTGGCTCTTTTAAGAATCGAGTTTAGGATCTGGCTGCACTAACTTTACACTGCTTTCTTTTGACTATTGTTATTGATATAGTGATTCAAAAAAATGAATATAGGGAAGTATAGGGAGTTCGTAAACTCATCGTTTTGGTCACCAATTTGAATATTTAAGTGGGCGTAGAACATGCCTGCCAAGAAAGCCTTGATCAGCTAAGTCCCACGCAGTGTCTTGTCTGCTCAGGACATTGGAAGGTGAAGAAACTTGCCAGGGGGCTGTTGACAGATTGAAGTCAACCAGACTAACACAAGAACTTGTGTGGATTGTCCTCAGTAGCCACAAAGGAGTCAGAGGAAGCAAGGAATGGTGGGAGGGTGTCATGCATTGTCAGGTATAAGGCACATGCCATTCAGCAAGTTGAGCTGTGCCCCATGGGCAAAGAGGTAAATATGCCACAATAGCCACTGCTCTTGGTTACTATTGTGCTTGGTAAGCAGTCACCTTTTCAAGTATTGACTTTCTTTCCCTCAGTAATGGGTTACTTTCCCAAATTTCCCAAGCAGTGTATTCTATGCACCAGCAAAGAAAACTGCTAAGGCCTAAAGTGACAGCAAAGGCTCTGTCTCACCGACACTGTCCCAGAATGCCTCACTGTCCCCACACATTGCAGGCAGCCAGAGAAACCCCATTTTATGAACCTGTTCCCCAGGTTCTTGACACAATCAACTCTGATGTCACTGGTCACCTCTCAGAGTCCACAAGGTCCTCATCTCTTTCCAGTCATGAAAAATGATTTTAAAACACACAGTAAATGAAGACTGTCTCCTTTCCCTGGCTGATTTCATTGAGAACAGTAACTTTATCTGTGTGCGTGCGTGGGGTGTGTGTGTATGTGTGCACGGGTGTGTGTGTGTGTGTGTGTGTGTGTGTGTGTGTGTGTAGATAAAGGATAAAGTCCTCTTGGTGTTATTTACCAGACTCCTGGCCTTAGAAATAAATGGCAGGGGGTGGGGGTGGTGTAGACACGCCAAGAGCATAATTTCTTAAAGACTCCAGTTCCTGGGAAAATCATGGTGCGATAGATACTAATGATGGCAATGAGCACCTGAGCGGTCGCTCAAGCAAACAATCGGTTGGCACAACGAGGGCAAACAGTTCGTGAATGGGCTGACTGCTTTTCTGAATGGAGCCCAGGCCCACTCTGGACTCTTGGCCTGCCTCAGTGCTCCTGGATTCCCCATGGCAACATCCCCTCCATCCACCCACCGCCCCACGCACAGGGCCCTGGTGCAGCAGGGTGACGGTTCATGAGCGCCACCTCTTCCTCTGGTAAGTCTGAGACGGAAGCTTCAAGCTGTGGCACTACGGTGTGAAAAGCCAATCAGGCAGCTGCAATCATATCTCAGGCTTGGTAATAGCCGGGATATGTATGATCTTTTGTCGAAAGGAAAAGGCAAACTTACAATTATCAAAGTTGCGGTGTGTTTTTTTCGTTTTATTTTCTTTTGTTTTTTTGAGTAGCATGTTAACATTTCTTCCTTTTTAAAAAAATCATTTTAATGGGGGGCTCATACAACTCATCATAATCCATACATGCATCCATTGTATGCAAAGCACATTTGAACATTTGTTGCCATCATCATTCTTCAAACATTTTCTTCCTACTTAAGCCCTTGGTATTAGCTCCTCTTTTTTGCACTCCCTCTCCGCTCCCCCTCCTTTATGGACCCTTGATAATTTATAAATTATTATTATTTTGTCATATCTTATACTGTCGGATGTCTCCCTTCGCCCAATTTCCTGTTGTCCTTACCCCAGGGAGGGGGTTATATGTAGATCCTTATAATTGGTTTCCCCTTTCTACTTCAACTTTCATCCACCCTCCATCCCCTGATATCGCCACTCTCCCCACTGGTCCTAAAGGGATTCCCCATGTCCTGGAATCCCCATGTTTAGGGTTCCTGTCTGGTCTAGCTGGATTTGAAAGGTAGAATTCAGATCATGATAGTGGGAGGGAGGGAGCATGTAAGAACGAGAGGAAAGTTGCATATTGTTGCATCATTGTTACACTGTACCTTGCCTGCCTCGTCTCCTCCCCTCGACCCTTCTGTAAAGGGACGTCACTTCCCTGCAGATGGACTTTGGGTGTTTGGTTTGGTTCTTATTTAAACAGCCAGGGCCCAAAGAGAAAAGGACCCATCCTGAGAAATCAGGTGAGCACAGGCCTTGAACAAAATCCAATAGCACACCTCAAAGACGACCAATCATGCCTTGGCTTCTATCCCAAGGGGGTGGTTTAATACGTGACTAGATTGCGTTTACAAGTAGGGACTACCTCCCGGCTCTGTGGCTTCAGACGCACCCGGGCATCTGAACCTCAGGCAGACATGAGCACCCACTCCGCAGGGCGCCCTCACTGTTCTAAAGTCTACATCACAGAAAACGCGGTACAACCAGCTGTGTTACTCCTGATCCTTTCTGAGGACGTCTACAAGTCTCTATCTGGCAACTCTTCCTCCACTGACAACTTCCACCTACCGGTCTCTTGAAAAAGATGACAAGAAGATGAGGGAGAGAAAGTGCTTGCAGGGAAGTGTCATTCACAGCCTCTGCTGCACTCCAGCCCCTTGTCAAACTGTCATAGCCCCTCCACCTGAACTTCCCAAAGCAAATCCACTCACTGCTGTCCAGTAAATAACCTCCCCCAGCCCAGGACAGGTACAACTGCTCTACAAGACTTCACAGGCTGTAAATCTTTATGGAAACAAACTGCCTCCTCTTTCTCCCGAAAAGCAGGTGATGGGTTTGAACTGCCAACCTTTTAACCCACCAAACTACAGTCCTCTCAGACCAAACCCACTGCCGTTGAGTTGATGCTGACAGAAACCCTATAGTAAGTAGCCCTTAAGTTTGCTACTGATTTTAAAACACATCTTTAAAAAAAAAGCAAGGTAAAGAAAGGCAGGGCCCCTCTGAACTCAGTCCACTAAAGATCAGAGACCATCACCTCATCTGAACACTCTCATTTACTCTGATGTGTATACAAGCCCATGTATATTCTAAAGACTTTGCTTCACTATTGTACTTTAATCATAAAATTAATTTATGTGGGGAATGAACTGGAGCATTAAGACCGGCAGTTCAAACCTGCCAGCTGCTCTGCGGGAGAAAGATGAGGCTTTCTACTCCTGTAGAGATCTTCCGTTGGGGAAGTCCAGCACGGCCGTTCTATTCTACCCTCGAGGGCGCCATGGGTTGGAACTGACCTGATGGCAGCGAGCTGGAGTCTTGATGGTGGTGTTGTGTATTTATGATAATTAGGTCCTGCTTTATTGTCGTTAGGTACTAGGTCGTCGGGTTCACTCAGTATGTTATACATGCCTTTCTGAGGACTAGCCTTTATTTATTTATTTATTTATTATTGTTTTTTAGGCATCACTGCCCTCAGGTGGTGGGAGTAGGAGGCCCAGCCTTTGCTCCGTGGAGCTGGGATTGAACCTCCATCCCAGTGGGCCGCAGTCCCGTGCACTACGCCACCGGGGTTCAGCCCGACTAGCCTTTATTTTAAAGGGTGTCCTGGTGGCACAGTGGCTACTTGTTGGGCTGCTAACTGCAAGCCCGGCAGTTCAAAACCACTAGCTGCTCCTCAGGAGAAAGAAGCAGCTTTCTACTCCTCTAAAGGGTCAGTCTTAGAAACCCACCGGGGCAGTTCTCCCCTGTCCCACAGGCTCCCTGAGTCAGAAATGACTTCATGGCTGTGAACCTGACCTTTATTAACACCGTGTTCCAAAGCCAGTAGTCTACCAGGCACTTGACCAAGAACAAGAACTTATTTCCTGTACAAAATGTGGGCCGTCTGCCTTACGGACTCCGAGAAACCTTTCTTCTTCAACACTCAAAGGCACACACCTGGCCTCACCTGTCTGAGCCACAAAAGGTTTTGATCACAAACCCCACTCAAAACATTTTCTTATCCTCTGAAGGAGTCTGAGTGGCCAAAGCACTCAGTTACCTGAAAGGCTGGAGGTTTCAACCTACCAGCTGCTGTGCCGAAGAGCTGCTGTGCAGCTGCTGGCGGTCTGCACCTGTGCAGGTTCCAGCTCTGGAAACCCCATGGAGCAGGGAGCAGGGAGTCCTGCTCTGTCTGGCAGGAACACCCAGATGTCAGACCTGACCCAGCAGCAATAGGTTTGGTCTTATGGTTTATGGTCCTCATGAACTCATAACCTCTCCATCTCAAATACAAGCATGGATACAAAAGACGATCATCTGGAGTGTGCACCAATTCTGCAGGTGCTTGCTAAACATCAGAAAGAGATGACTCATGTTAGAAGAAAAGCATGAACTAAGAAGATCTGGGTTTAAACTCTGTATCTATTACTATTTCTGTGATAAGAGCTGTAAGAGCACCCAATAAAATTATTAACTTGAAAGAGAGAGAGAGAAAATGAAGCCTCGGGGAGCCCCAGGCACAGTTCTGGCCTGTCCTGCAGGGTCACAGAGAGTTGCAACTGGCTTGACGGCAATGAGTTTGGTTTGAAGTTTTGACTTGTGTTAAGTAATAATCTGACCTTACAAAATGTCCTATCTTATCCTTTGAGCTCCCATTCAACACGTTAGAGCTGGTTCCATGTTTAAAAAATAAAAGAAAAGGGGAAATACACATAGATGAAGTCCCCTCTGACCGTGGACCAGGGATGTGAGCGGCCTTGCCGTCCTGCAGAACGCACTGGAAAGTGGATCGTTGCAGAGGCGGCTAGGTTAAAATGTCTGTCTTTTGCTGTCTCTTAGGATCCATTTAGATATGTTTTTTTAAACTATTATCTGCTTCCTTTTTTTTTTTAACCTGTACTACTATGTTAATCTTGCTACTTTTGTCATCCATCTGTCTGGTGTTTTTTTTTTTCTGTATATGAAATTCAGGATAGGTCAATCTACAGGGCCTGGATTAGTGGTTCTCTGGCAAGATGGCAGGGAAGATGAAGGGAAATGGGGAGCTAATAACAAAGAGCACAAAAATGAAGAAAATATTTTTAAATTGACTGTGGTACAACTCTTGCATGTGATTGGATTGTGTGATATGTGACTAAATGACAATAAAACTGTTGAAAAGGAAAAACAACAACAAAAAGCCTGACCTTGCTCAGCTCTGTTTTCTCTGTGAAGCAAGAGTACTGCTACCTACCACATAAGGCTGTTTTAGGAATTAAGTAAGTGGAAACCAGAGCCAAACTCACTGCCATCGCGTTAAATCTGATGCACAGCAACTGTGTGGAGCAGGGAAGACATGTCCCCATGAGTTTCTGACTGTGACTCTTTACGGGAGGAGAGACTTCCTGGTCCACAGGAGGAGTGGCTGGTGGTTTCGCATGTGGCGGGTCGTGTCCTGACACAGCAACTCCACCGGCGTGCTCCTCAAATAAAGTAACGCACAGAGAGCACTGGGCACGGAGTTAAGTGTCCAGGAAGTGGATGTCCAGGATGTCCATCTGTGCTGAAGACTCCCAGGCAACAGTGGTAGGCCCAACACAAACCACTTGTGCTTAACCCACCCAGGGTCAGTTTCATAGAGGGGGAAATGAAGATGGAAATACAAAAGCAGCTCATCACTTGGAACTC
>PVJH01023692.1:0-31835 GCA_004026705.1 Nesogale talazaci | reverse complement strand
ATCTTTCAGGCAATTGGTCAACAGAGCTGGAAGACAGCAAGGATAGATTATTGCTGTCCATCATGGAATTGAATAACACCCGGATGAATCCTATGACGCTTGGAGATCTCACCTCCTGGATTACTTCTGCTTTTTCTTATTTTAAGGAATGGGTGGGAACATTTTTATTCTTGGGCATATTGCTTCTTGGTGTTGTGCTCCTTTTATGGAATATGTGTAAGCTCAAGCGTCGGCAGTCTAGAGAAAAGCGCATAATGCTACAAGCCTTAATGGCAATGGAAAAGGGCGAACAGCCAGGGATCTGGCTTTCCCTCCTTCAGCGCGATTGAATTCAGCGCCACTGGATTCGCAGTCAATGACGGGTAAGGCCGACGGGGCATGGTACCAACCTAAGACAGGAGTCTGCCGCCGAGAGGGCAGAATTTCCAATGACGGGTAAGGACCATGTGGTGCGTTGAGCCACCCAAGCCAGGCGGAATCCACAGTTTATAAAACAAAAAAGGAGGAGATGTGGACGCCATTACAAGGTGGCGCCGGACCACGCCCGAGCCATGGCTTGAGAGTTGTAAACAGGATGTACCACGCCTGCGCGGGAGCTGCCCGTGACGCAATAGAGCCCCTGGACCAGTCCTGAAGAGCCACGCCTATGAGCAGGGTATTTAAGCCCCAAGCTAAGCTTATTCCGGGTCTTCATTCGCTGACCTCCTGCACGAGAGGCAGCATCATTAAACTTTGCTGTAAACGCCATCAGAAGGGTCCTAGCCATTCATTGCGTCGTGTGTTGCGTGTTCCTTACCTGATCCGTCTCAGAGAGGGGTGCGCGACATGTACACTAGTACAGATAGGAGCCAGAAACATGGCGAATCCAGGACATATGATCCCTTCAGGACTGTAGTGAGAGTCTCGATACCCAGAGGATGGAGGGAAGGTGGGGTAGAAAGGGGGGACCTATCACAGGATCTACATATAACCTCCTCCCTAGGCTATAGACAACAGGGAAGTGGGTGAACAGACAATGGACAATATGACAAAATAATAATAATTGCTAAATTATCAAGGGTTCATGAGGGAGGGGGAACCGGGAGGGAAGAGGAAAAAGGAGGTGCTAATACCAAGGGCTTATGCAGAAAGCCAATGTTTTGAGAACGATGGTGGCAACAAATTTACAAATGTGTTTTGTATACAACTGATGGATGTATGGTATGTGATGAGTTGTATGAGTCCCCAATAAAATTATTTTTTAAAAAAACATGCTAATGCATAAGTCTTATAATAGGTACAACAATGATAAGATCCTTTGTTTTGACATTGCAAGTCTCTGTGCAAGGAAATTTCTGTTTGATCTTGTTAAATTCTTACAACAGATCCATGAAAGATATGAGAATAAAATAAAGATTCTCTATGAGTCAGAATTGACTAGAGAGTAGTGCTTTTCCTTTTTTTTTCCTGCTATGCGGAAGACAACTAAAATAAAAGGTTGCTGTAAAGAGGGCTTAGCTACAATTAAAGGAGACAGTGAAAAGAGGAATACTCCTCTTTATTAAATATTTAGAAAATACTTAATTAAATATTTAGCTTATCCAGATGGTAGGCTATAAAATTCTTACTCAGAGCTGATAAGAAGTTGCCTCAAAGGTCAGAGATCCAAGCCCAGATCCGTGTGCAAATTCCAAGCAAGTTTAAATTGATTATGCCATCTTCTCCATCAATGTGATACTTCACTGTTAGTCTCCTGGTAAAAGTCAAATGATATAAAAACCCTTGTTTAAAATATAGCACGCTTTAAAATTTTACACAACTTGCCCTTCTCCATGTGAAATGCCAACCTCTCACCACAAATTGGAATAGAGGGCTACCACCACCACCACCACCACCACTAACATGGGTGATTTGATGTCATGGCTTATAGAAAGTATTTATATAACTAAAAGAAATGTTCATAAATTGGACATAAGTGGAGACTTTGAAAAGTTTGTGGCAAAATTGAATGCCAAGATAATAGAAAAGTTCCAGAGACTTTTTGAATCTCCCTCCTGGTATCAATCACGAGGCACAGTGGTGATTCAATGGGCTCCCTACTGCAAGGCCTGCAGTTCAAAACCCCCAGCCACTCCACAGGAGAAAGACAGGACTTTCTACTCCCATAAAGAGTCACAGACGCAGAGACTCACAGGAGATTTCCCTGTTCTACATGGTCTCCAGGGAATGGTGTCCACTCGCTGGCAGTGAGTTTAGTTTAGGGTTTTTAGGTGTAACTGAACTTCAAATGAGATTTTGGCTTTCTTGTCTCCTTTATTTCCCTCTATATCTCTTCCTTTCTCTGTTGATCTCTCTCTCTCTCTCTCTCTCTCTCTCTCCCCCCCCCCCCGTCTCTCCTAATATTCTTTCTTCTTTAATGCCAATATCCTAAGGAAGCCAGGTGATTTTAAAAATCATCTTATTGGGGGCCTGTGCAACTCTTATCACAATCCGCGCATCAATTGAATGAGGCATGTTTGTACGTATGTTGCCCTCATCTTTTCCCTAAACATTGACCTTTTAAAAAATCATTGTATTGGGGGCTCTCACAACTCTTATCACAATCCACGCATCAATTGAATGAGGCATGTTTGTACGTATGTTGCCCTCATCTTTTCCCTAAACATTTACCTTTTAAAAAATCATTTTATTGGGGGCTCTTACAACTCTTATCACAATCCATCCATGCATCCATTGTATGTCAAGCACATATGTACATTTGTTACCCTCATCATTATCAAAACATTTGCTTTCTACTCAAACCCTTGGTTTCAGCTCCTCATTTTTCTCCTCCCTCCCTCATAAACCCTTGGTCATTTCTAAATTATTATTTTGTCCTATCTTACACTTAGATGTCTCCCTTCACTCATTTCCCTGTTGTCCGTACCCCAAGGAGGTGGTTATATGTAGATCCTTCCCCCTTTCTACCCCACCTTCTCTCCACCCTCCCAGTATCACCATTCTCACCACTCTGGGGTCTTAAAAAGCCAGGTGATTCTGATATTATTCTGTTATCTTTTTGTTTTCTTGTGAATGCCACTTCATTTTATCTTACTCAAAAGAAATCTGCCCTGTCAACAATTTTGTAAAAATATAAAACAGGGCCAAGCCCTGGTCGCCTAGTGGCTGTATGTGGGGCTGTGGCCCACAGGGTTGACAGTTCAAATGCAGAAGCAGCAGCTCTGCAGGAGCAAGGCTGGGTTTCCTACTCCTACCAGGGCAGTGATGCACTATATATATATATATATATATATATATATATATATATATATATATATATCAGAATTGGTGGGTGAAGGAAGACAGTGCACAGTATGACAAAATAGAATAATTTATAAATTATCAAGGATTCATCAGGGAGGAGGAGCAGGGAGGGAGTAGAAAAGGGAGGAGCTAATACCAAGGGCTTAAGTAGAAAGAAAATATTTTGAGACAGATGATGGCAGCAAGTGTACAAATGTGCTTGGCATATAATGAATTTATGTTCAGATTGTGATAAGAGTTGTATGAGCCCCTATAAAATGATTAAAAGAAATCACATCAAGCAACAACAACAATAACAAGAATAACAGAACTGGTATCCTGAGTGGTCCATCTGGCTAATGCTAAATATAAACTTTTTCCATACAATTAATCAATAAATTATTTAAGTAAGTAAATATTTGGCCCAAGGTCATAGACAACGATGTGAAGAAAGCTGTGGGCAGCTTCAGTGGCTCCAGTACACAAATTCTCGCCATAATATTATAGACTTTACAACGAGTACTGCTCATTTCTGCCATGAATAACCGACTGGAACAATGTTACAACAGCAGCAAAAACTATGGTTTTAGGACTTGATTTACCAAGGATTTCAACTATGTAAGGGGAATAGTATGTGAAGACACTTCACAATTTGCTTAAAATCGAATGAATGCATGTAACTTTTGAATGTTCCTAAGAAAAGGCATCAGAAATGAAATTGGAGGCACTAGATTAGGGTTATAAGACATACAGGCTAATGTTTCCCAATGAAATTCTCCTAGGTCTGTTCTTGCAACCCTCAAAGAATGAGGTTTTCAGCACCACCAGCTCTCCTTGAAGGTCAAGGAGTGAGGCTTGCTACTAAATCAAGTGCGGTAGCAACAGCATGGATCAGCCCTTGACTGCTAGGGCCATTGGGTCACACAATTCTTCGTGAGTTCTTTGTTGGGCATTTCCCACTGTAGGAGGGGACTTCAAAGAGAGTATGAGAAAATTACATTATCTTTTCATTTCATCTTTCCTTGAGCTTTCTGAAGCCCTTTGCATTAAGCTGTTAATGCATACACATGCCAAAAGCAAAATTTCCCTTTTCAGTTCATGCCTATGGATTGGTAATAGGAGCACATCCTAGTTCTCTTCCATTGTTGCCAGTTACTTTCACCCCCTCGAAATGCAATCATTTCAAGTACAACCATTTATGTATCTCTTGAGAGAGCCTCCCAAGACAGAATTCTAGTTTATACCCTCTGTTTGTTCAACTGTGGTGGAATCCTTAGGCAACCTCGAGATTAAGTCAAAAGAGTTTAGTTGTCTTATTTTCTACACCGGAGAACACATTCATCGAGTACATCTCTCTCTCCCCTTCTCCTTTCTTTTGGGCCTTGAAAAAAATCCAGCAACGAGTACTCCCAAGTGACAAGCTATTGCCTGTCAATCACTTGAGACTGACAGTTTCCTATAAAAACACTGTTTAGGTCACTTGGCTTCAGAATGAAGTGACAGCTTTATCCTCACGATTTTTCATTCTTTTTGCCCGTAACCATTCTTCAACTAAAGAAGCCTGGCAGCACTGTGAGGTGGGCCTTGGGTGGTGACTGCAAGGTTGGCAGTTGAAAGGCGTCAGCCACTCGTCTGGAGAAAGATGAAGTTGGCTGCTCCCATAATGATTTAGTCTCAGAAACCCTGCGTAGGATGGCCAGGAATAAGACTGGACTCGATGCCAATAGATTGGGCTTTTGGTTAATCTAACTTCTGCATCATGTGAGTTTTCTTCACCCAGAGAAAACAAAAGCTACTGGATGCCAGGGAGCCCTGGTTTGAAGACATTTATTTACTCTCCTTTGATACTAGAAACATTTCTATAGCTATATGACATAAAGCCATATTTTTATAGCTTGTGTATCATTTAATTAAGAAAAAATATATAATGGTTGTGTGCAGGACTGCGGCCCAAAGGGTTGATGGTTCAAATCCAGTAGCAGCTCTCCTGGAGCAAGGCTGGGCTTCCTACTCCCACCAGGGCAGTGATGCAGTGAAATAAAAGAAATAAAAATATAATGAGACACGGTTTATGAGACTCATTAACCATGATATAGAGAATCTAATTGATCTTCTGACAGACATTTCCCCCCTGAAGTTTGTCTTCTTTTTCATGAACTCCAATCCCATAAACTATTTTTCAGCATTATTTTATGTTGTCCTTATATAAACACCTAATGATAGTGTATTTCATCAAATGGGGATTTTTTTAACATGATGCCAGCCTTTTCTTCATCTTCACAGGATATAAGCATACTTGGTACTTCAAAAATAATATGCTTCAATATGCTGCAAATGCTGAGCAGGCTTTGAGATTGTGTGTATTTTGGTCTGAGAACTAGGTATAGATTCCTGCCTCAATGCATATTGATTTGATCTTAGGACACTCATTTAGACCCAGTCACAGTTCTTTTGTGCATAAGGTGAGGAGTATAATACCAACCTTACAGGGTTGTTGTAAACATCAAGTTATCCACAAAAGATGAACTCAGAATTATAGACCTAAATGTAAGAAGTAAGACTCTTAGAATGAAATAAAAATATATGTTTCTGATGCATTTTTGTGATATTGAAGTTGGGCAATGGTTTCTTGGGCATGGCAACAAAAACACAAAAGAACAAAAGAGAAAATCAATAGCTTAGAAGAAACGGCAAAGTTTTGTGCTGCCAATGACACCAATAATAAAAGGGGAGAAAATCACAGACTAAAAAAATAAAAATTCCAAATCATGTATCTGACAATGAATATCCAGATTATCTAAAACATCCTTAAAAGTCTACAATAAAGACAAATCACCAGACTGAAAATTAGCCCAAGTATGTAAGTAGACATTTCTCCAAAGATTTATAAATATATATATATATATCCAATATGCATAAGAAAAGAAGTTCAAAATTACTAACTACAATGAGCTACCAATAGCAGTCTAAGTAGAATTTTAAAAACACAGACAACAAGCAAGAAATTAGTGAGAATGCAAAGAAATTTGAACCTCATAAATTGCTGATGGAAATACAAGTGGTACTGTCATTTGGGAAAATAGTTTGTCAGTTCTTCAAAAGAGTTGTTACTGGATTCTAGCTTACATGTATTGTGATGAAAAGCATACTGTATGGGAGTTCTGTTCTTTGAAGTTTGTTGCAAATGCCTTAAGACTCTTTGAATGGTCTCTCTGCAGTTGTCATATGTGTTTGAGATGGTTCCTGTAAGGCAAGTCTATCATGTTGCTCAAATCTTCTTTCATCTTAATGATGACTCTTGGCTTGTCCTCTGTTGCATGTTCAACCTCCCATTATACTTGCTAATGTGTTCATTTTTCCTTGAAAGTCTTCTGGCTTTACATATTTTGAAGTTATGCAATTCCATGCATACAAATTCAAAATTACTAAACAGGCAGTCACCAAATCTACAAACACCAATTTAGTGACAACTTCAACTTGCCCTTTAAGGTAACCTTTGAACCGATTCTGTCATGGGCAACAGAGTGAAGCAGGAATAGACTGGAATTTTAACATTTGGAGTGATCCTTCCTGGTACTTAAGATAAAATCAACTCACTGTCACCATCAATTTTTACTCGAATTGAGTCCACGTGACACTGTGGGGCAGAGGAGAACTCCCCCAGAGGTCTCATTGGCTATCTCCAGATTGACAGGCCAGACGCCACCCCTACACTCTCAATCCTGAAATTGACACCAAAGTACAAGACTGCCACAGAGTGCAACTCATAAACACCACATAAACACCACACCAACAGGACTTGAGTTTAAACCCTGTGTTAGTCCGGGTAGACTGGAGAAACAAATTCATAGACATGCATATGGATATAAGGAAAAGGTTTATATATAAGAGGAATGGAACATTGAGAAAGCATCCCAGTCCAGTTCAAAGTCATAAGTCCAATATTAACCCATATGCCCGATATCAGTCTATAAAGTCTCCTTCCGATGCACGAAGTCACAGGTCTGTGGGTGCAGAGTCCTGGCGCTGGCAGGGGTCTCCCCATGGCTCCTCCCTTCCAGGGCTCAGGCTCCATCAACAGCATACAGTGGTGGTAGAAGCAACTCAGCGCTGGCAGGGGTCTGGTTCCATCAGGGTAAGGCTGTGTGGCTTCTTCTCCAGCTCCTCGGATACTGCCATCTTATCTTGTCCATAGTTCATTGTCTCAGAAACTAACTCCCAACACCTGGAGAGATGGCTTCTTATCTCCACCAGGGAAATACCATGAGATTTCCCAGAAGTCTCAGGAGGAAGCCATACCCACACAGAGGTCTCATTGACTACTAAATGACTATCTCAGATTAACAGACCAGACTCTACCCCTACATCTCAATCATTAAATTGACATAAGCACATGACTGCCACAACCCTGAGTTGGGAGACTCAGAAAATATTTAGTAAACCTTTCAAGATCTTAACGTGAGGGGATGGGATTACACATATTCATTCCCTCACCCCGCTCCCAGAGTCAAAAGCTGACTTTATGCCATTTCACTTTTACGAAAGACCTATCTGTTCCTCCAACTGAAATCAATCCAAAGAGGATTTTTCCTTTTTGGAAAAAAAAATTGCTAAAAGCAAAACCAGTATTTAGGCTTGTTTTGCAGCACACCATTCATGAGTGAGGGTAGCATTGTTGCCAAACTTCTTCCCCAGGGACTGCACTCAGCAGCTCAGCACCATGCTCCATGTCCGTGAACACTACGCTCATGTGATGTTAGATTGTATGTGTATGGTTTGGTGTGATTTAGTAATTCCCTGTAAATTAATATCAATTGCTTCTTTGCTTTATACCATTTTGGCTTACAGAAGATTTTGCTGGCACATTCTACTTTGGGATAGCAGTGGCAGCCTATGTTAGCAGGAAGATAGAGAACCACCTGTGCGCAAAGTGGTGCCATGAGCTGCTGTCTTTAAGCAGCATGCCACAGTCCTGGAAGCTTTGCTTTCATGGTAGGTGCACTTGCCCTCACTTTAAAGGATTGAACCAGCCCTCTTCCCAACACATTCTTCAACACAATCACCTGCTGCACCTACACCTTTTACACCTTTTAACACTTCATGTTTTGCATCCTACTTTGTGACGTAGCCACTGGGTTCTAAAAAGGTTTCTCAGCAACTATTGACCTCTTCCACCTGGAGGAAAGAAGAGTGAGGAAAAGCAAAAGACATGCAAAAACAATTAAGTCAAGGGATTAATGAGCCAAAGGAACATCAGTCTCCGCAACCCTGAAACCAGAAGAATAAGATGGTGCCCAATGGCCTACTGATTACTCTGAAAGGGATCACAGGAGAAGATCTTGCCTGGAGTGGGAGAAAGATACATAGCAAAGTTCAATATCATAAAAGAGATCACGCTTACTGGTCAGAGGGGAAGCTGGGTGAGAACCCAAGGCTATGTATGACTCGTAGTGACCCTGCAGGTCTGAAACAGAACTCATGACCATGGGACAATTTTCAGCCAGGAAATCAGTCGATTCAGATCAAAAGAGCAGTATTTACTCATGGATAAAATTCAGGAGAGTTGTGAAATAACTCCTTGATAAAGAATGTACCCCTCCTGTGAGATGATGAAGTGGTATTTTATCACTTTAATTCAGTTAGGAACTGTGCCTTTGGAACTTCAATGATTTCAACTAAGAGCCTAATACATTTGCAGGGCCCCAACCTCAAAGCTTGTTGTACAAACTGGCTGAAAATGCTTCTTTACTTTTCCGAAGTTTTTTTTCCATTTGAGAATTTTGTCTTTCTCTCTTTGCATTCCTAGTAATGAGGAAATGTCCCAAGGGAAAAGACTGCTGGAGGCCTCAGAAATCCTGGCCACAGGTTCTGCTTTTTAGGTTGTTACCTGTCTTCCAGTCCTCTCCCAGTCTTTACATCAGCCTTTTCCCTGCATTCTCTGATTCCTTACCACCCTCCAAACTGCCTCAACAAAACTAAAACAAAAGCAACCAGAGCCAGCTAGCCCTCCTTTCCAAGGCTATGCCCTCCCTGGAGTCTTAGTTCCAGCCATTCTCGTTACTTCAGAAATGCTCTGTGACCTTCAAAGATACTTTCTGAGCTGGATTTATTCTGCTAGTTGTTTCAGGAGGACACTGGTGCAGTAGTGGATTATGAAGTGGTCTGTTGGTTAGAAGGTGGGCAGTTCAAACTCAACAGTTGCTCCACTGGGGAAAGATGAGGCTATAAACTCCCATAAAGAATGATAGCCCAGGAAACCCAAAGGGAAGTTTTACACTGCTCTATCTGTCAGTGAGTTTGGGTTTTGAGTTATTCCAGACAGGAACATGGGTCTACTGCCAAAATTTAAATGTTTTTTTAATCCTTTCAAAGTATTTGTAATATCTTTCATTCTTTCTGATTTTTGGATAAAATTTTCAAACCGATCTTTTACACTTGATCTTAGCCAAAAGGCCAAGAAGCGATTCAAACCCATCTTTTAATACATGCAGTGAAGATAGTAATTTAAAAAGTTATATTAAAAATTATAGTATCCAGAACCCCTGCCGGTTAAGTCTCTGCTGCCTGCTTTTTCTAAGGTTTGTGCTTATTGGCCCATGTCCACAACTATCTGGCTTTCCTCAGTTATTTGCAATATATTGTATATTGGGGGGAAATCTTTTATGTGATATTTTAAAGCTTAGAATAATTTTCTCTTCCTTCCCAGAGGAGCTTTGTTTGTTTCTGCCAGGCACTGAGTGGCAGGAGTAACCAGGATAACAATACCAAAACCATACACACACACAAACAAACTAACCGCCAGTGATTCTGACTGTTAGCAATCCTGCAGGGCAGGGGAGAAGTGTCCATGCGAGTTTCTGTGGCAGTCACTCCTTCCAGGGTAGACAGCATGAGCTTTCTCCCACAGGGCAGCTGGTGGTTAAGAACCACGGAACTTTCAGTTGACCACCTGTATCAGTCTGGGTAAACTAGAGAAACAAATTGATAGACGAGCAAATGGATAGAAGAAAAAGGTTTATATACAAGAGGAATGGGACATTGAGAAAGTATCCCAGCCCAGTCCAATTCAAAGTCATAAGTCTGATATTAACCCATATGCCCGATATTAGTCTATAAAGTCTCCTTCCGACTCACGAAGTCACAGGCCGCGCTTCCAAGACTCAGGGTCCATCAACAGCATCCAGCAACTCAGCGCTGGCAGGGCTTTCCACATGACTTCTCCAGCTTCAGAGGTCTGGTTCCATCAGGGTAAGGCCATGTGGCTTCTCCTCCAGCTCCTTCAGTTCCTCAGACCCTACCATCTTGTCTTGTCCATAATTCATCATCTCTAAGACTAACTCCTAACAACTGGGGAGAGGGCTTCTCATCTCCACAAGGGAATACCGCAAGATTTCCCAAAAGTCTCAGGAGAAAGCCATGCCCACACGGAGGCCTCATTGCTTACTCAATGGCTATCTCCAGATTACCAGGCTATACTCCACCCCTACATCTCAATCATGAAATAAACATAAGCACATGATCACCACACCACCTAAGTGAAAACACCAGGATCCTCCACCTTAATACAAGGTGAGTGGGAGGTGGGAAGAAAGGGCTCAGGTGGGGCAGACCTGGAAGAAAGTGTGTGTGGCCTGCTCTCACTCCAGACCACAGGGTTGGGCATCTAGCATAAGTTATACCTCTGTAGTCTAAAATATGGGGGAAGCGCTGCAGTGCACATATTCTAGGAAGGATGTTTCCCCACATGACATTGATGGCCGCACTCCATAAATTCTAATGTAAAGTTGTCTCCTACAGACACCTAGGGGTTGGTGGGGGAGCCTGGAAAAGCAGGTGCTTGGACTTTATCCTGGATTGTGAGCTATAATATGAAATTTTTCATTGCCAGGAGACACTGGTGCAGGGTCAGGGGTAGGGGGAAAGGATAAGGCATTTAGCTTTGGGAGCCTGTGCATTAAGGTATCATTGGCTACCAAGTAGATTTGAACCTGGAATTCAGGACCTGCAAGAGCTGGCTTACTTTTAACTTACTGGCCTGTGGAAATTTTGCAACTGGATGTAGAAATTTAGACAACCCTTTTTTAGGGAAAGAAATGATAAACCATTCAAGTCAAAAGATAGTCAGAGCTGCATTTCCCTCTAGGTTTGAAAGCAATTCTCATCTGAAAGTGAGGTGGACGTGAAGTCAGAAACAGACATAGCTCTATAGCAGTAGCGAAGTCTGACAGAGTGCCTAAGATGTTTCCAACACTGCATCCATTCATTTCCCTCCACCAGAACCCTTGAAGTGAAAAAAAGTAAGTCCTGGTGTGGTTGGAGGTCCTGGTTCCGGGTGTTCTGCTGCCAGTAAACTTTGTCCTCTGGTTCAGAGAGCTTCAAAGATTAGGTTTCTTAGCAGGCAGTGTTGTGTTTGCTCAGGTTATACAAGCTACTTCAATGGTGACTTTCTCTTGTCCTGTACCCCCTGTTCTGGGTCTAAAGGCTGCCTGGTTTGCCCTTTTGCAAACAATGGGACAGCTTGCCCCTACCTTCATTTCTGTCAGTCAAACAAGCTACTATTGACAGACCAGAGCTCCTGGAAACCTTTCCCAGAACAGATAGCTGAACAAAGAGAACACACCAAAGAAATTTTAAAAGATAAAATATGACAGCTTCCTAAAAGACCCACAAAAAGATATTTTATAGTTCATGTTCATTGTGTAAAACATTGACATAATTAGGAAAGAGCCAAGATGGCGTCCAGATAGAATCACTCTCCTGGGGCTCCTGTTGTTAGATCAGAAAATTAAGAGGACAAATTTGGGAGGCTGGGTGCTAAATATGGATTCAGTATACTAGGGTCTGGTTCAGACCTCCTCCTATGACTTTTGCCCATGGTGTGATTTGGGAACTTGCTGAAATGCTCTAAGTTCACTTAGAGTTTGTTTATGGGCTCCACTACTGATCCCTTACCAGGTCCAACAGGACAGCATCCGCCATCCCCACCCATGCCCAAGATCTGAGACGCACAGCATCCAGGAATTTCCCCAGGCTGCTCTGTAAAGGTGGTCATGATCCCAGGCTCTTGGAGAGCCTCTGAGGACTAGTCACAAGACTTCACACTGGAGTTCCCCTCCCCGCTCCTTCATTCTTGGGCTTTGCATCTCCCTTCCACAATCAGGAAAGGAGTGACTACATTGACCATTCCCTTTACCTTCTTCCCAGTTCCACACCTGCCACAATAAAAAATTAGAAACTAATTTGCAGCAATTGAAGAGCCCCTGGAATATTTACCTGGGACAGAAAGCAAATCCCCAGAGCACAGGCTGCAGAGCTGTACAGGAGAGAACTGGAAGTGACACAGGAGTGCAGCTGGGGAAGAATTCAGACCCAGACAGCCCCAAACCCCCTCAACTAATCTGATCCCTCTTCCCTCAGGGACCGTGCAGGAGAGCCTGTTACCAGGACACCCCACAAGCCATTATATAGTTTCATTATGTTACATAAAGGGGACTTTAAAAAAAAACTCTTTCAATTCCAATGGATGTGTTCCATTGTGCAACTTTGAATGTAAGCTGACAGAAATCTGGTCCATTAGCATAAGAATGACATAACAAGACAGGCAGAACTCTCATACCCAGAGCACAGCCCAGGCTTTTAACATAACAAAACAGGAAAAGCTGGCAGGTCCCGTCAGGCACAGCCCAAGTCAAAAATTAGCTGTACCAATATTGAGCTTCACAGTGAGTTTTTAAATTTCTGAAAATTATGGCCAGACAGTCCATCCCAGGCCCAAGCCCACCCTCCAGACCTGCCTAAACCCTACCCGGTGGAAAACCTACAGTCGCAAGCCTCAGCACACCCAAGGTGGAGCCACCTCCAAGTGCCAGTCACTTAGTGACTGCAGCGCTTCGTCTCCACAGCAGTCTGACCTGCCATGATGGTAGGCCACAGTTACTTTCCAAAACCACTCTCATCAGTCACACAGAGACATAGATCATGGCGCCCAGTGCCCTGGGAACATGACACCCAGTTCTTCCAAAACAACACAAAGACAACAACATACCTCGATACCCTTAAACAAGAAAAACAAAAGGCAACCCTGGAAGATGTCCTAAACCTAACAACACTCATAAAAGAAAGACACTGATCTGCAACAAAAGGAAATCTTCAGAATGGCACTTGGAGTTATAAGGGATATGAGGAGAGCAACGCAGAATAAGAACATAATGATACAGAAGATGGAGTCCACGATAGAGAGGATTAAATCCATGCACCAAAGGAAATTACAAGAACTAATGGATGAGGTAACAAAAGCAGAACACAAGATAAAGGACCTCACCAAAGGACTAGAAGAGTTGGAGGATCATACCTAGTAACCTCAAGGACAATCAGGCAGACATGAGCAATCAGGTGGGGATAGGCCTAACCCAAAGATATACATGTCATTCCAACACAAGAAGGAGAACATTGAGAGTGGAGGAAAGAATAGGGGGCAAAACAAAAAAAGAGGGAAACAATGGTACTGGGGGATTGGGGCACTGATCCACCCAAGGAGATGATATTGTTTATGTCTCCACAGAAATGGGAGTGTGATTGCAGACCCCACCACAACACACCAAATCTTGAGGACAATGTAACCACAAAAAGGAATCCATAAACAAAGAGGTCTACATGACCGGCTCTAATCAAAGCCAAACTGATGACATCCCGAAGTATGTGCTATAGAAGATAACACCAAACTTACAAGTTAGATAGAGGGTCTGATCTGCCACATCCACACAGAGGCAAACCAAAAAGGAAAAAGAAAGAGAGGACCTAGACCCCATACTGGCACACCAAGTCCTAAAAATGAATTTCCTGCACACAGCTGCTGAAGCACTGAGAAGGCTAGAGGGCCAACAACAGCTGGAGATATGATGCCCCCTCCTGGGAGTACACTGCAACAGACAACAATACTGGGAACACACAGTGGAGAGAGAGTCCAGTCTGACCCCCACCACAGTGGGCACACTCAGATGGGAACATAACACACTGGCAATGGGAGCATTGCCAATCCACAAAGGCCTTGAGAAGTCTCAAAAATTGACTTTAGGGTAGGGGGACAGTTCCTGGAATACCTGTTCCTCCTCCTGAAGCATTGGGGACATAGTCATAAAGGTCAAAGGACAGACCTGGAATTATGTACGCTTGTTTGGTTTTTTTCCCTCTTTTTATTCAATCTTATGTTTTCTTTTGGTTTTGTCCCATTATTGTTGGTTTGTCTGCCTGTGCAAGATAAGCATTGGATAGCATGCTCAAGGAGAAAGCAACAGGACTGAAGGTTCTGGAGGGACTTAGGGGGAGGAGGAGGTGGGGAATGGAGCCATGAGCAAACTATGTCAACTGAGTAATAAGAATCAACAACGAGGAGGACGCGGAGATACTGGCAGTGTTGGAGCAACAGCCACGTAGGTGAGAGGAATTACTAACAGGCAGGAGAAGGTAAAAGGAAACAGAGGAAAGATTGAGGAAGCAAAGCATGGATAGAAGCAAAAACGTAAATGTGTACATATGTAGATATACTAACCCATAAAACAGAGATGTTGGACTGTGTGCATATATTTATATGGCAATACATTGAGTGGTCAGACTTCAGGCCTCTGCTCGAGCCCTCCCTCTGCACAAGAACACTTCATTCCAATAAGTTTGTGGAGCACCGTCCTGCTCTGACACACATGGGCCGCTAGGAGGCAGCGGGAAGAACAAGTGCAAAAATCTGAATCGGGAGCATGTCTGGTCCATTTAAGAAAAATCACTCCTGAAGGAAGTACAGTATTTGGCCAAAAGGTACAATCATGAATAAAACACCAAAAAGACCCTTTAAGAAACCACAATTTAGAAGGAGACAAAGACACTTAATTAGTAAAGATAGTTGGAAGTGTGACCATGGACACTTAGTAATACAAAGAAAGGTATACACAATGCCATGTGGGTAGAGATAAAGATGTATGGGAAGACTTCCTGTTTTAAAAGCCCCCTACACTATGCCTTCATGACAGCTAGTCATTGGCCAGGAGAAAAATGGGCAGAGGAGTGGACGGAAGTCCTCCCAGCAAAGGGTGGAGAAACAGAGAAAGAAAACAGATCATATGATACATTCATGGCCGGGAGTGGTAAGAGTTGAGGCTGGAGAGGTCCAGTGTGCGGGTGAATCTCCTTCAGGAGCTTGGTCTTCACACCATAGACTGGAGAGGGAAGATTTTGCCAAGAGAGAGCCCTGACAGGATTGTTATATGCCCACACTATGCTTTGGGGCTCCAGAGATACATAGGATGCCACAGGAGGTCTGTGTAAGGTGCTTCATCTGATCCTTTTTTTTTCTTTTCTTTACCTACCTCCTGCTCCATCGCCTGACCTGCTCCATCTTGACGCACAACCAGATCACCTTTTTGCTCTTTCAATGTTTAGTATCCAGTCCCCATCCATTAGGCCAGATCACAGTTCAGGGTGGACATATATATGAAAATAGTGGTCATGTGTGGTTTATCAAGGGGTTGGGGAGGTTAGGAGGAGAGGAACTGATATGATACGAAGGGCTCAATAGAAAGTGGATGAATGGAAAGCATTGATGGGAACATTTTTACAAATATGCTTGATACAACTGATGTGTGGATTGCTGTAAGCTGTCAAAGCCCCTGTGGCAGGCAATTAATCTGGTGTCAATTTTAGAATTAAGAGTGTAGAGGTGGAGTCTAGTCTGTCAATCTGGAGATAGCCAAGGAGGTCTCTAGGTGGGCATGGCCTTCTCCCAAGAATTCTGGGAAATCCGGCAGTACTTTCTCCTAGATAGAAGGAAGGAGAGATATTCTCTCACTAGTTAATTTCCTTGGAGACACTCTACTGACAAAACATCCTGAGGCGAAGCCACATGGAGCTACCCTAGTGCCCTGAGCTGGAAAAGCCACATGGGTGCAACCAGACCTCTGAAGCCAGAAGGGCCACTTGGAGACCCTTGCCATCACTGAGATGTTTACAACGCCACTAGATCCAAAGGCCTTTTACCCATCTGGCTTGTGTTCATCCTGCATTCGGTGTCATTGCATGTGTTTTATGAGTCTGAAAAAGACATTATAGGCTTGTACTGGACATATGAGCTAATATCAGACTTGCAGGCTCAGACTGGACTAGGTTGGGATGCTTTCTTAATGTACAATTACCTTGTATATAAAACTCTCTCAGATACATATGTGTGCTGGTAATTTTTGTTTCTCTAGTCTACCTGAACTAACACAAGCCCCCATTAAAATGATCTTTTAATTTAAAAAATTATTCTGATTCCTGGGCATGCTTAATGAGTTAGTGTTAGCTTGCAAAGGCATCCTACTACCCAGTCCCAGGTAGCTTCAGACTTCAAGGCACCGTAAAACTATGAGAACCAAGAGACTTGATTCCTTCCTATCATTTCAAGCTTTAGAGCATGTCTACCTTTGAAGAGAAACTTGGGACACATCTCTTTTTCAAGGACTGATGTAAAATGTTTCCCAAGAAACCTTTCACTACTGCCTCAGGATCCCTGGGAGTGTCAACTCCATTAATCTACATGTAAAATTTTGTGAGCATGAACACATCTGGATATGGTCCATAGCTTTTACTGGTTTCCAAACAAGTTTTCTACAACAAGGATATTAAGAAAAACTCCTATAAGCCATTTATATTAAAAAGAAAAATCTAAGATAAATATTGCAATGGTGGCCATATATTTTTATCTTCAGTAAGCATCACATAAAGTTTCTTAGTGTGCTTGTCTCTATATATTTTTAGTCCTGTCCTCAATCACCCATAAACGGTTTGGGTAGCGGGCTGAGTTATAATCCACAAGGTGGGCAGTTCAAGCCCACCATACACACCAAGGGGGAAAGATGGGGATTTTTGCTCCTGTAAAGAAATGACTTGATGATAGTTAGGTTGGTTTTATCCTCCATTCCATCCATTTCCCCCCTTTTTTTTCTTATAGTCAGGGGAGCCAGCCCCTGTAAGTCCAGTAGGCACAATTGTACAGTGATAATAAGTAAAAATTAAAGTCACAGAGAATGAGGAGTACATAATGGAGTCAGACACATTTCATGATAGCATGCTCACCTCAGCTCCGCTTGGTGGTCCACGTGGAGATGGAAGACGAGGGCAGGAGAGGTGAAGAACAAAGAGAGTGGGGCCAAGGAAGAGAAGACGGGAGGGCGAGAGAGAGCTCTTTATTTCTAACCCAAGCTTATATACTTTTGGAGGGCGTGCAAACCCCCCTGATTATAGGTAAAGACATATGTCACAGGAAGGGGTTATACTATAATGCAGTAGCGAGAGAGGGACGATATAGGGGTATACACACAGTAGGAACGGGAGGCATTGGTCCTATACATGTGACAAGATGGGCAGAACCTAGATTCAGAGAGGCAGCCTAACTGTGAGTGTCACTGCGCAATTTGGCCACTTCTCTGGCTTTCCATGGAAACAATTACTATCCTTATCAGTAAGGTGTGAACTCCAACTAAAGTGGACCACACAGTAGTCTGATGGCTTAAAGTCTTCAGGGAGAATATCGATCTCTACACATCTGACCTCTCACAATGTGCTGGCAAACAGCCTCTAATATTTGGCATATCTTTGGGTGAGACAATGCCGGGGCAAAGTCTTTTTGTATCCCACATGATCTTACGTTCACCTGTCCCCATTCCTCCTTCTTTGCTAAGCCTCTTCACTTTGTCCTTAGATAAATACTGACCTTTACCTTAAATGCTTGATTTTCCTAAATTGAGCCTGAGTTGGGTTCCAGACAGAAGGATGACTTAGGACTGTAGTATTGAAAGTCCCACCAATTTTTTTTTTGGTTCCATCAATTTTTATCTGACCACTAAGCCTTTACTCCTTTTATATTTTGAGTTTTATATTTTTTTCTCACTCTCTCTAGGACAGTGGTTCTCAAACTTCCGCATGTTGTGGTAAACCTCCCAAACCATAAAATTATTTTTGTTGCTACTTCATAACTGTAATTTTGATACTGTTATGAATTAAGTGACTCCTTTGAAAGTGTTGTTCAACCCCCAAATGGGTCACAACCCAGGATGAGAACCACTGCTCTAGGGTCTTCTGATGTGATTCTTTTCAGAGTAGTATATAGTGATGGCTGGGCACCATCTAGTTCTTCTGTGTTAGAGTTGTGGAGACTGTGGCTACATAGTCCACTAGACCTTTGGACTAATTGTTTTCATATACTTTTCAATTTTCATTATCCTTTGGTCCTCTTGGTGGGAATAGATCAGTGAATTCTTAAGCTTTTAAGACCCTCATCTCTACTCACCACACCAGGATACAGAATATTGTTTCTGTGAACTATGTTATGACATCACCCTACTGATGGCACTGTCTTGACAGCCCCTCCCTGTGCCCCACTGGTCTACCTGCCATGGCTGCTTGAGCTTTGGGCCGGGGTGACACTGCTGAAAGGCACCTCTGGGTGCACTCAACCTCCCAGCACTCCGTCCGCAACTGAGTACATCCACTGTTGGCCCCACCCTGGGACTGTTTCCCTGTATCACTTTCTAAGCAGTCCAGGTACAGCTGAGAACCGCAGACACTGTTTTTATCCTAACAATGTGGTTTCATTTTCTGAATAGCCCTATCTTCATCCACATCCATATTTCTATAGAGAAGTAACTTTTAACAATTATTCTTACATATTTTTCTTTCCTAACTTATCAAGTACAGTTAGTGTAATTAGTATAATTATCATTGTTTCCTAAATTAAGGTATGATTTACCACTTCTTTCTTGTTAAACATTGAGGTTGCTTCTAGTTTTTCACTGTAAAACAATATTGCAGATGCACCATCAGGCATAGAGATTTTCTCTGACAGGAGAGTGACACAATCCACGAACCTTGTGATAGCCTTCTGTTAAATTCACAGGAGCAGAATAACTGATGGAAAACAATGCTATCTCTGTGAACTTTGATAGGGGGTTGGCAGACGACTTCCCAGTGGTAATATTCTAATGTTTGTCATTTAAGCACAATGTCTTACAGAAGTATGACTGGTGCATAGTGCTGACCCTAAGAAAGTAGTAAATTAAACTGGAATAGCAACTGAGATCTGAGACTTGTATGCAAACAGTCACCTCCATGAGGCAAGAGAGCACGCCAGCTTGTGTGATTCAGAGATAAGGATAACAAAATCCAAATATGATGCAGGGAAACGTTTCAGAGCTTACATGGGGAACACCCAATTTGTAGAAGGCTATGCAGGACAGTGGGAGCCCAAACCCCACCTGCAGACTATCTAGTCAGATTAAGCCTCCAGCAGATCCCCTCTGGCCCCTGGTCAGACATTGGAATAGTTTTACTATCAGTGATTATGATAAACTTGATTATGGCGGATCAAACCATGATGTGACACTTGGTCAGTTGATTTTCCTCGTGACCCAACCTGAATTTTCTCTAGGCTCAAATATTTACTTGTTCTACGACAGAATTTTTTCTTTTTAAATAGCCATAGCCAGTAGTCTTTTCTTACTTTTATTATTGTTTCATTTCTTATTGCTTCTGCTAGGTTCCCCAGTTTATGAAGGACAGAAGGAGGGGATGCAGAGAGTTAACTGATGCAATGGTCTTTTGAGGAGAAGCGGTGAAGGTGGGGAAGGGAATTGGAGAGCAATGAGTATGAGAGGTGGGAGCATAAGAACCGATTGTGAAGATGGATATACAACTCTTTTAAAAACGTACTTAACTATAAAAGTATAGGATATGTGTATACTATATCAAGAAACTTAAAGAAAAGGAAATGAAATTTAATCAAGGGTTTCCATAGGTGAAGGAGGAAGAGTTGTTGCCTAGAGGGCATTGAATTCATGTTAATGGCGTAATTTAGAAAGGGATATCAGTGACTGCACAACAGTATAATCAATGGCACTGCATTATGTACTCATTTAGGTGTTATTGAACTGGAGCATGTTTCGCTGTATACATTTATGCCACAGTTAAAAATAATAATAATCACACAAAAATGTTCTACAATCGATTGTAATAGCTACCACTTTTTTTTCCAAGTCTTTCTTTAAAGATTATTTTATTAGCGGCTCTTATAGTGCTTAGTAACAACCCACACATTGTCTGTATCAAGTATATTTGTACACGGTCTCATTATTTTCTAAACATTTACTATTTGAGCCTTTGATAGCAACTTTTTTTTCCCTTCCCCACCAACCTGCATAATCCCTTGTTGATACATTAAAAATTATTTTCATATCTTACACCGAACTCTGTCTCCCTTCCCTCTTGGTTTCTGTTGTTCGTCCCCTGGGGCCAGGATAGGGGTGGTGGGTAGAAGTTGGTTATTGTGATCAGTTCCCAGACTTCCCTCCTTTCCCCACCTTCTACCCACCCTCCTGCTATCACGACTCCCATTCCTGTTCCCCAGGGGTTTATCTGACTTGGATTCTGTGTATTGTGAGCTCCTATCTGTACCTGGTACCACTCTTCTTGATATGTCTGAACTATTGAATTGTGTGTTGTGTGAATGAAGTGCCAATAAAACTGTTTTTTTTAAAAAATGTTAAGTTGCTATGAAGCTTCTGCAGAGTCCATTCAGTTTAGGAGGTCATGCTTTTGAGTGTGACATTTTTACTACATATCAATTTCCACTTCTGAACTTATTTAGAGGTACATAATATCAACATCAAAGACTGAACATAGCTGGACAGAGGTTTAATATAAAGACTGACTTAAATGCTAGTAATTAAGGGACTGGTAAACTAGTGCCATTACAGGTAGCAAAGTTTGTCAATGTCATTAGCCCTAATCAGGACAAATTTATGTTAAAAGGCATTAGCAAGTAAATAATTATTTTATTGAAAATTCAGAAGTTACAGTACTTTAACACAGAATTTTTTACTATGAAGAGCAGTGTGCTAAAAATAAAAAGAACTCAAGTGCAATAGTTTCCATTCAAACTAATGAAATCACATTGAAAAACATAAAAGTCCAAAGCTTAAGTTACTCAAGTTATAAACATGTATTTTCCTATTTGCCTTTAAGAAAATCTATCGGAACAATTTCTATCTTTTGTTTCAGCATATCATTTTCTTGAGCCCAATTTCAATAGGAAGTATGTAGTTCACCTAACAGTCAATGCTGAAAGAGCCGACGAGATCATTTAAAAATGAAAAGTCAAGAATCTAAAGATGTCTTATCACTTTTGTCACATAGGGCAAGAAATAGTATTTTAACTATTTCCCAATTATCTTTGCTTATCTTTTAGTCAAAACGAACCATGTTCAGAAAGTCTTTTAGCCTACTTAGTTCTAGTGACATAAACAAGGCCAGCAGTAAGACTGCTGACGTGTCAATGATCACAACCAGCCATTTAATGTCGGGAGGTATCTTGCCGTACCTTTTAATTTAGATCAAAGTCTGGTTTTTAAATTAAGAAGTTAGTCATGACAAAAAGATCAAAATAGACTAATTTTTTTAAAAGCCCTAGTGATAGTTATTTTTGCCCCATTATTGCAATCCTTAACAGATAGGAGCCCAGTCTCTATTACTTACTTTAGTAATCTTAGCATTTCCATCAACTCTATCCTGTTCCCTCCCCTCGAAATGAAGGGGATCTAGGGCCAGAACCTAATGTGGGGTCACACAGCGCGCTCCGGCCCCGACCAGCCATCTGTGGAGGACTGCCACTCATTGGTAAGCTTAACAGGACCTCGCTTTGCCACAGCTAGAAACAGCTCTAACAAATACATATGTCAATTAAGATGTTACTTTTCTTGATAGGCCTGAACAATTGAGATGAATGATATAGTAGATTATGTACCGATAAAACTGTTTTTAAAATATGCCAGTGATGATTTCATAGTTTTATACTTAACTTTTATGCATCTATTATGGAAATCCTGAATGAAATTAGGGCCTGTTGGGAAATCCACAATATGTATATTGTCATAAAATGCTTGTGCAAATTTAAGTGCATTGTCCAGTTGGGAGGCATAAACAGCTTCAGTAAAACTTCAATGAGGATGGATCTGAAATATAATGTGGCATTTGCTAATATAGTTCTCATTTTATTTGGCAAGATAATCCAAATGGGTCTTTAGTGAGTAAAAAAAACAAAACCAAAAAATCCAATCATCCCAATTCTCATTTCTTTGGTTGCGAAGGAATCAGGCAGTTGGGGACAAAGATGCCCTGATGAGAAATGCTTGAGAATCTGTGTGTAACAAATCACCTCTGTACTGGCGAGCCCTTTCTGAGAACTAGCAGACCTAATCAGAGGTAAGCAAAGCTTTCCTCTGGTCCCCTTCTGTCAGTAGCACAAAAGCTCTAAGACAACTTTTGAACTTAGTGCGTTAACAGGCAAAAAGCTGAAGGCATTTCTGCCAGAGTGACAAAGCAAAGATAAAATGGGAATTTGGCACAGGCCATCACTTTCACTGTTCCAGGACTCAAATGAAAAGCAACAGCTTTTCACCTAACAGTCAATGAAAATACCTTCTTTGAAAGTTGCTTAAAAACTATGACTCAAAAAAAAAAAAAAAACACCAAAACTTTGACTAGATAAAAATGAAATGTTCTCAGAAAAGAAATGACTGATTTTTGCAAATAAAATATATCTATCTTACAAGTGTCTTTAAATAAGAGTACATTTATACTTCACATTTAAGCTGTGTTTCTTAAAGCTATTTTTTTTACTTTCAGTCACTGTTCCTTTTTGCATTTCAAA
The DNA here is from genome assembly GCA_004026705.1 of Nesogale talazaci. NCBI lineage: Eukaryota > Metazoa > Chordata > Mammalia > Afrosoricida > Tenrecidae > Nesogale > Nesogale talazaci. The sequence continues at coordinate 8,848 of PVJH01023692.1, read as the reverse complement.
CTTTCTCCTGCACTTCAAGTCCTGGCTGATTCCGTGGACTGAGGGATGGATGTCGATCCAGGGGACATTCTTGGTATAAGGAAGCCAGCTTATAATATGCTGCATATACTTGTGTTCATCTAAAAATAATTTATTGCTATAATCAACTATTTAAAATGTCACTGTATTTTATGAATTCCATAATGAAAATAAACCTCAGATTAAAATATAAAAATAAAATCACATATATGATCTTGAAATGTTCTCTGTAGACAGATGACCAACATCTAATACTTTCAATTACAAAGTGGTTAAAGATCAACACATTTATTCTATTCTCAAATTCAAGATTATATAGCATCAATTTAAATAAAGGTCATTTTCTCACTTTAACTTCTACATCCTCTTGGTATGACTAGAAATTCAGTGTTACATATTTAACATAGGATTATTATTACTTATGAGACCCGATGCAAAAATACTTAAAAATGTACAAAATAAAGCCGATCTATCTGTAGGACTGTACTCTTGATAAATTAATGATGTGAGCAAAAAATACCCGTGCTAGGTCACCATTTTCAAAACATCTAAAAATACAAACTGTGTAACACCACAGAGGTCTTCATGACAGCCCCAAGTTCAGGACTGTGGAGAAACACCAGCCTGATTTAAAAGTTAGAAACCTTTTAAGTTGAAAAAAAAATTTAACCAAGAGAAAATGATATCCTAAATATTTTAAATTAAATCATGGTCCTCTCACAAGTTCACAGACATTCTTTAGTTTTTATAAATAAATGGGTATGAAGAACACAGCGTAACAGGAGTGCTTTTCTGGGGGAAGACAGCAGTGTGAGGGCATTTAGTAGAACGTTGTCCCTTGATGACTTGGTTATTCTGCCCATCACTTCAATAAGTGGCTATGATAGGGAAAGACAGAGCTGGAAGAGCCCAGGTTTAAAAGCCATAAAACCTGTATTTTGTTTCTTATTTTCCAGCCATTAAAAAAGAGGGCATGTACAAAATCCAGGAAAGGGACAAGACATTAAGGAAAGCCCCAGCCACAAACACTGCAGCTGTGCACGGTGTGCCCCAGCAGCTTGGCTGGCACACTGTGGCATGCTCAGAGCGCATGGCTTCTTTCCCTGCGGGGCGCTACATGGTCCAGTGCTGGCTTCTGAGAGTGCCAGCCATTGCAGTCTGAACACAGGTAAGCGGACTCGATATTAAAATGAATGAGAGCATAATGTATTCTTTTTCTGAGATGTGATGTGAAAAACAGAAAAAAAACCCTGGAACCAGAGTCAAAAATCTCTTGATCTCAGAGCTGTGCAGCCTTAAAATAAGAAAGTTGTCCAGGGCCACCTACAGCGTCCTTTTCAAAGTTGATTGAGCCGCGCAGTCAGAACCTTGCTTGGTGCCTCCAGATGCTCAATCAGCACTACCAAACCGCGTGAAGACGTCCTGGCTCTGGAAAGGCTCTGATGCTTATGCTGGGGTTCACTGGGAGTCGGAATCGACTCCATGCCACTGAGGTTCAGTTTATGTTTGTTTGTGTTCCGGTTAATGGGAATTTTCCCTACTGCCAGTGGCTGATCCTAAATATCTGGCTAGCATAAACATAACCAGGGCGTTTAAAAATTAGACACAAAGCTTGGATGGTCTGGAGGAATATGACCTACGTTGTTTCCTTCCTATTGTTAACACCTGCTCTCCCAAGCGGGCAGCAGCAAAGGAATGGGGTGAGAGAGAGAAACCTGACCCAAGTCTTTCTGGTTGAGAAGAATAATGGAAGCCTTGCTATGCTTTATTTTTGTTCCATTTGACTTTTTTAATTTTGGTTTTGTGAAGGGTCAATTTCCAAAATAAATTTCTTGAAATTATTGCAATAGTTAAAGCAAAGAATCTGTCACAGTTTACGAATGTGGGCAAAGAATTACAGTTTACTGCCAAAATATTAAACAAAGTTTGGTTCTATTTTTAAGTATAAAACAATGTATTCTCCAAGTTGTTATTTTAATCGTTTTCAGAATTAAGATAAAAGTAGAAGACTCTTCATTTTTCTCCTACTATTTCAAACCAGTAGTCAAACATGTGGTAGTCAAATTTACAGAGAGAGTTTGTGGAGCGTTGGCTATGACTTTGGGGGCAGGATAAATAATTTCTTCAACTGTAACATATGTACCTAATAGGAAACCAACAACTCCAATGAATGCAATGGCAATGTTCTTTAGGATCATCCATATATTGTAATGCTCCTTTGAGAACGTGAGAATTTCAACCAAAGGTGGCAAAATCAGGGCCAAGGTGCTGCTGCTCACAGCGCCAACGAAGGAGATCACGATGTCTAAGCGAGGAATCAGAACCGCTACCGCACCTGGAACAGGAAAACACCTCTTTTTCATTTAAATCTTTGGTATTTACATAACATGGATGAATCTTTTCAATTACAAAGTAAATATTCTAGACCGCATTCAGTCCTGTGGAAAAATAGGCAATATTTTTTTTGAACAAAGACAATTAAAAAAAAAAGCCGTAAGTGACATTTCGGGGATTCAGCTTTTAATTAGTTGCTGAGAAACACTGGGTACAGAAATTTCTATCATCTATTTCCAAACTTTTTGCATTATGCGGTCATTGAGCTCATTCTATGATGCACTGAAAACATGGAACAACAACCCACTACACCTACTGATACAAAGTTGATTACAACTCATAGCCCCAGGACCAGAGACTCCCTTCATGAAGGGAGCAGCCAGTCTTATGCTTCTCCTTCGCAGTGACTGGTAGGCTAGAAACTTCCTCCCTTGCAGTCAGCAGCCTGATGCTTAAAACTTAGGTGCCCCTATGAAAAGAGACCTAGTGTTCCACTTGAAAATCCACCAATGAAGGGACTGCAACAGTTCAATCCACAGCTGACTGGGGGATGGCACAGCAGGAGGTGGAGGGCCCACCTGTCCTATTCCTGACATCCTTGGGAATGTATCCCATGTTGCCCACTACATGAGTGCTGGCTTTTAGGTTGCAGAGTGCAGGCACACTTATATTCACACAACATTTCAGCAAATTACCCACATACTCATATTTCACTTAATTAAAAAAAATAATTTGAGGGGGGCATCACTGCCATCTGGTGTGAGTGGGAGGCCCAGCCTTACTCCTGGAGAGCTGCTGCTGGAGTTGAACTGCCAAGCCAGTGAGCCACAGTCCCGCACTCAACCACTACACCACCAGGGCTCAGCCAAAAAATAATTTTAAAAACCCTCAAAACGTACACTCACTGCCCTTGAGTTGATTCTGACTCATACAGATACTACAGGCTAGGGTAGAACTGCCCGTGTGGGTTCCCAAGGCTGTAACTGTTCATGGGAGCGGAAGGCCCATCTTTCTCCCACAGTTAGCAAGCAGTCCAGTGTGGAACCCACTCCACGACCAGGGTTCTTTAATTCTGAATAGGTTTTAAATTTTCCCAGATACTTTGTCAACACTTCTTAAGATGATCATTTGGATTTTCTCTTGCAGACCCATTTGGGTAAAGGGTTCTTTTTTTGGGGGGAGGGGGGTCAGGGGCATCACTGTCCCCGGTGGTGGGAGTAGGAGACCCAGCCTTGCTCCTGGAGAGCACTACTGAATTTGAACCTCCAACCCAGTGGGCTGTAGTCCTGTACACAAACACTACACCACCGGGGCTCAGCCCTAAAGTGTTATTTTAATGGCTTACTTAAAAGTGAACCTTCTTTAATATTCTAGGGGGATGGGAGGGACTCTACTTGTAAACAAGGAATTACTCTTTTACTGTGGTGCTGGCGTCTGGTTGCTAACATTATATTCAGAACTTTATTTCATTATGTATTTAGACTGATCACCCATTTTCTTTCTTTTCTGTTACATTTTTGGCATAAACATTGGATTAAATTGGTTTTTTGGTTGTTGTTGTTTTTTTTTTTTTTGGACATCATTGCCCTCTGGTGGTCGTGGGAGCAACCCAGTGCTGCTCCTGAGAGCCGCCGCTGGATTTGAACCACCAAGTCCGCTGGTGGCAGTCCAGCACTCAACCTCTTACGCCACCGGGCTCCACCCCAATATTGAATTAAATTGATGAAGTCGTTTTTCTTCTTGCTTTATGCTCAATAGTTCTTTTACAATTATTTTATTCTTCAAGCTAGAATGGCTTGGATTTTCTAAGTCTCTCTTCCTAAATTATATAATTTCTGGGAAATTATTTTCTATTTAAATTATTATTAAAGCCCCAAACCATAAAAATTCTTTTGAATGAATTGAGCTACTTATAAATAACTGATTTAGAAGAAGCTAAAGCTATACACTAGAAACTTTATAAATTCTCTTATTTCTCTATTACATGGCGCTTGTTACACCTCTTCAAAATTTCCACCTAATAAAGCATACCTCTCAAACATATGATGTTTAAAAATTCACTAAACATATCTATTTTCAGGAGAGGTGTCTCATCTAGTTGTACATCTCATCTATTCATACAAAGGAGGCCAGACAAGCCCGACTAGACCCTTGTTCTCTTCTAGAAAGCCTTTCTGTTCAGAATTCATTTTACTGTATGAGTTGTTCCCGTCACCTAGGGGGTCAGGATACACTACACTACATGCATGCTGGAAAACCACATGGAAGAACATTAAAGAACTTAGACCTTAAATTTTCATTTATCTAACACCTTTCAAAATAAAAGTATAATTACAATTAGATACATTCATCCTGCAAATGTTACATAACCCATAAAGATTTCCTAGTTGAAAAGAAGAAAAAGATGAGGTACATTATTTGATAACATCATTAGTATTCAAAGAAAGAGAGGTATATATACTGTAAGCCATTTAAACATAAACAACTAAAATGCAGATATACTCATCATAGGGCAGCTAAAAATAGGTGTCCTAAGTCAGGCACCGGCAGTCACTTATGAATGTCCATTAGGTATTAGTTAAGCTCATCTCAAGAAAAAGATTTATCCCTAAGGTGGAAAGCTTCCTCTGATTAAAGAGAGAAGAAAATATGGGGAGGGAGTCCTGAGGGGCTGGAGGGCGGAATATTTTAAGTCCCACTGCAAGTGAGAGGGTGACTGCAGGAATGGCAGAGCAAAGCTACTTCTTGTTACAGAATCACCAACAAACTGTGGGTCAACGGAGATTTACTCCAATTACCCAGGTCATTAGTGGTGCTCTTCTCCCACGACCAACTCTACCGGGACAGACTGGGACACAGAGAGGCCCTTCTCCGCAGCTCAGTGTGTCTTCTCGTGCCACACAAAATGAGACTCCCGTTTTCTAATACACACGAAGTCACAGCCCACCTGCAGGTACTCAGGTCCTGTTCAGCTACTGAGTATTTAAAAGCAAAAATAAAAAACCTAAGGAAAACGACAACCAAAATAAAATGGGTATCAACTATGTAATGGGCCCATTATATAACTAATTTAAATATGCACTTGTATTTTGAGCATTACAAATGAATGCTAATTACTAATGAATACATTATTAATTACAAAATAATTAAAGTTGATGTTTTTTAAATGTCCCAGGATCAATTTATGTTTTTTTCTTGAGCAGAATTTGTATAAATGATTTTTAAACCAAAAAGCTGTTCTGGCTAGGTGAATAAAATTCTTTTGTAAATATTAAAATATACATTTTAAGTAGAAATTTAATTATAAAAGTACTACTATCCATATTTTATTGTACATATTTAAAAAGTGATACTTACAAGTAATAATAACCAAACAGGTCCTAATTCCTAAGTCACAGATTTGCTTCCATTTAGCATGAAATCTGGATGTGGTCCCAGGAATAAGGATCTCTGCTGGAACATAGAACTGAATTGAATATGTCACAAATATGCCAAAGGAATATAAAATTTTCACTGCTTGATATAACCTGCAATAAAAAAATCAAAATTTAGTCATTCTTAATGTTACTCTAGCTATCATCCTTTTAATTTTTTTAATACAGACAAGAAACCCAAAAGAAAAATTTACATTTGTGTTCCATAAAAGATGGTTTGGGGAATGTGTGCATTGGTATAGATAAGTGCTTTCAACACACAGATTCCAGGACAGAAACACAAACCTCTCAGAAGCAGTAACAGGAGTAGTGATACCATGAAGGTACAGGGAGGATAGGGGGAAAGGGGAAACTGATAGCAATGATAGATGTATTACCCCCCCACCCCCAATGGGATGAATAACGAAAATGTGGTTGAGGGGATACAGAAGATGCTGTAAGTGTATATGTATATGTATATATGTATATACATATACTTTATATATAAAATTTATTAAGGGTTCATGAGAGTTCTAGGCTGGGGAAAGAAGGGGAAAAGGAGAAGCGGATATCAAAGGACTCAAGTAGAAAGATAATGTTTTGAAAATGATGATGGCAACAATGTACAAGTTCACTTGATATACGTGATTTATATATTGTTATAATATCTGCAAGAGCCCCCAATAAAATTATATATTTTTAAAATGCCGGTTTACTGAAATGCCTGGAATAAACAAATGTACAGGGTTTAACATTCGTTTCTTGAGACAAGACAGGAGGGAAGGGAAGATTTCCGCTTAGAAAGCATTAAGTATCTATACGTTGTGATGGAGAAAAATGACAACAGATATTGGGATGGCTGCACATGATGGGTTCCCTTGGTAATAATGAATTGTCAATGGCAAATAAATATTTCATAAAAATGTTTAAATGCTGCTGATTAAAAAATAAAGCCAAGTAGACACTCTCCCAAACTTCTAGATGTGCGAAGAAAATTCATTTCCCTTTCTTACTGTGGGTTATATTTTTAAAATTATAAAGGCAGTAACGCACCAAATGAAAAAACTGAGAGGTAAATGTAAATTGATTTCAAGCTCAGTTTGTCTGCTGTATCAAGTCAGCATTAAGTAGCACTGACAGAAGACTGGTGGAGAGAAGTTGAAGGGATGGATACAGGTGAGCTCTATGCTTTGGGGGCCCCACCAAACCCAGAACCAGAGCCAGAACCCAAACCACTGCCATCAAGTCAATTCAGACCCATAACCATCCATTAAGACCTCTGCAGCAATGCCCCCTGGGTACCTAAAGCCTGTCATATTTAGACACACACTGCTGCAACTTTCCCCCATAGAAGTGCTGCTGGGTCTGAACCTCCAATCTTTTGAGTTAGCAGCGACTTGTTTAACTACTGTGCCACTAAGAACCCTATTGTGTGCCACAGACAGGTAAAAAGCAACGACACAAAAAATGAACTAATAAATATAGCAAGAGGTGTTTGCTTAGATAATGTATATTCTATCAACCAAAGGGACTCAGTAAGGCAGAAGCTATTAAATATATACTACCTGCTATTTTATGACCTCTTGAGAACTAGTTATATTATCAATGATACTCAAAGATTATCTTCAAATCTCTACAGTTTCCATTATAATACTGGTATAAACTAAATCTCTTCCCGCCCTGGTTTAAGTGCCATAAACTTTGAGAGAAACTTCAGAGCAGTAAACTGAACTCCTTCACCTAGAAGGGTCCACCCTGATATGGCATTCACGTGCACACAAAAACCCAACGCACAACACTGCCTCTTCAACCTGCTCCTGACAGCCCACCCAACTCCACATTCCATTCTTCATTCAGCTAGTCCCATGCAAATTTTCCAATGTTAGGACTTCCTTGTTGGTAAAGAGTCTATTAGCTAAATTAATAATTCATAATTTAGGTAAAACCACTAACAATCTTTGGTCTCTAGATATTCTATATATTTACATAAAGGGAATCATACAATGCTTATCCTTTGGTTTGTCTTATTCCCTTAACAAATTTTTTGAAGGTCCATCTATATCATAGCATGTGTCAGAAATTCATCCCTCAGTATGGCTGGATATTTGATTGTGCCTATAGAAGAAAAGTCCTGGTGGCTCAGTGGTTACGCACCCAGTGGCGCAAACCCACCAGCTGCCCTCTCAGAGAAAGATGTGGCAGTCTACTTCTGTCCAGAGTTAGTCTTGGAAATCCCCAGGAGAACTTCTACTTGTTCCTACTGAGAAACTATGCAGTACACTGGACTTCCTGGCAATGGTTCTGGTAGATGAAAACCATATTTTGCCTGTCACTCATCTGCTAATGGCTACATGCTCACCTTTTGGCTATGGTGAACAATGCTGCACAGAAATTTGGTGCATAAGTTACCTATTTTCAAGCCTCTTGGCTAGATCATCGGCAGTGGAATTGCTGATTCACATGACAGTTGCATATTTAGTTATTTGTGAAAGCGCCATAATACTTTGTATAGACTCTGCATAATTTAACCATCCTACTTAGTCTATTTTATATTAAGCTACATACTGTCATCAACTATTATACTATTTATCTTAAGAAGTAAATTTGACAATTGACCTGAATTGAACTGAAACTTGACAATCAACTATGTTGGTGTTGTTAGGTGTCATTGAGTTGGTTCTGAATCACAGAGATCCTCAAAGATGGGTTAAGGAAACACAGAGCAAGCAACAGTTAACAACTTTGTGGTCTGTCCCTTCTTTTTCTTTCTTTTTTTATTAAAGATCATTTTATTGGGGGCTCGCCCCGTTCTTATGATCCAATTGTACCAAGCATATTTGTACATAGGTTGTTATCATTATTTACTGAACGCTGACTTTCTATTGAGCCTTGGTATCAGCTCCTTACCCCAACTCATCTGTCCCATCTTGAACCAAATTTATATATTTGGAAAACTCAAAAATCCTAAAGTAAATTTATAAAACATCCCATATCAAAAGTAAAACTACAGGGCTAAGCCTCGGTGGCGTAAGTGGTTGAGTGCGGAACTGCAGCCCGCAGGCTTGGCGGTTCAAATCCAGCGG
>PVJH01023691.1:0-34369 GCA_004026705.1 Nesogale talazaci | reverse complement strand
CTCAACCCTGAGTCTTAGACCGCACATGAGCATTTATGCCAAGGCAGAAACGCTGGTTGGATGGTGAGGGTCAAGGGGAGAAGTGCCACCTTGGTAGCTGTGGTCAGAGATGAGGCAAAGAGCTACCACTAGAATGATCTGGTGTGTGTGTGTCAAACAGACGTCAATCTGCCACAACACCGCACTAGAGCAGCCTTCACCATTCCACCCTGTTCCACTGGGTTTGGTTGTCATTGTGTATTTTGAGAATCTTGGAGAGACATGAAGGCAAAGTTGAGGCCTTCTACTCCTTCTCAGGAGCCACAAGGGGGGTTCTACCTCATCCCGAGCAGTATCTGTGCTTCAGAGTCGGCTAGGCGGCCATGAGAGTGTGGGTTGGGGAGAGTGGGAAAAAGAAGCCATTATTTCTCTTATTTCTGAGTCCTGCAGGTCCCCATTTCTCTGTACAGAGCCACCGTCTTTGAGCTCCTCATACATTTTACACTGGCCGTCGCAAGAAGACCAGCGTGACCTTCAACCATTTGACTGGAAATCACACCAGTGAGGTCAACAATCGGTGCTGCAGCTCCCTCTGTCACGGTACCCGCAGGTGACAGTGTGGCTAGACTTCCTGCCATGGCATCAAGAGAATTCCCTTACTTCAGCCTCCGCTCGAATCTCCCCCACTTTCCTTTCATCCTCATCAACAGTCTCGTCAAGGTCATTGGGGGTGGGCGTGGGGGTTGGCATCTAGTTGGGTCCAGCTCATGGTGAACTCACACCTAGCAGAGTCAACCGTTGCCCAGTCCCAGGCCGTCGTCACCATCCTTGGTCCATTGTTGGGAATTCCAGGGCCACTCGGCCTCTGGTAATAGTCTCCTTGTGGTTTTCCCATTCCCACAGACACCACTGTCACAATTGTTGGTCTGCTACAGCACACCCTGCCTCCTGGGTCCTGGATATGGTTCAGTCGTACTGGGATGTGTTTGCATCCACAATTGACTGCTTAAATGTGTCCCCAAACATATGTGTGTGTACAGCAGGCATTGAGTATGCTCTGGACTCTGCAGGGCAAGGACTTAGAAAGGTACAGCAAATCAATGTCTGGTCTCTGTCCCAAAGCGTCCAAGAGCTCCCCTGGAAGGCTTAAGCGATGGACTCAGCTGGGGGTCCAGACGCTCATATGATGGACAATTGATCCTGTCTGGCCCTTGGGCCTCAGCTCATCTTTGTGTAGACCTCTCTAGCTGGGCCAGACTGGTTCTTCTCATAGCTCCGAGCTGACTCTCAGGGTGAGTGTCCTGAGAGAAAGAAAATGGGAGAGTCAGATGTAATCAAATGGAAAGTGAACTCCACTTCATGTGAGGACTGTGTGGGAGGAACATATGAGATCACGGGAGGAAAAAATACTCTGGCTGTTTTAGGGTGCTATATTTTAATAAAAGATTACTCCAAAAGAGAATGAAAATGGATTGGTCCCTGCAATTATCTGATATGGCCACTACACTTCTTAGGAAAATAAATGGAAAAGAATAATCCAGCTATCTTAACTGATAGAAAGACAGGAAAAGGAACAGAAAAAACATAAGAAATGAAAGTATTAAGTGGGGGCTGAGCCCTGGTGGCGTAGTGGTTGTGCGCGGGACTGCAGCCCACTGGGATGGAGGTTTGATTCCAGCTCCACGGAGCAAAGGCTGGGCCTCCTACTCGCACCACCTGAGGGCAGTGATGTCCCCCCCCAAAAAAAAAACCCAAACAAACAAACAAAGCATTAAGTGAGATGACTTTTTTTTCAGAAAAGGAGAAAAAGTGACTCTGAAAAGGATTCGGAGCCTTGAGTGACAAGTGGGTTCATTTCAAACATGACAAAAGTGAGATGATATCAATAAATCCTAATATAATCATTATATTCCACAGAAAGACAGAAGATACTCTTTCCTCATGTGGGATTATTAGGAATGTAAAACCCCCAAATGCTCCTCCCACGAGATACTTTGGAAATCAAAACCCACTTAGGCAGGCTGGGAAAAAAATGACGGGCTATGATAAGTCAGGTCAAGGTGAACAAAATAAACTTAGAAAAGTATACAGATAAAATAAATTTGAAGATGAAAAGGAATCATATGGGATGCAAGGAAAAAACGAGTAACCAAACAAGAGAATATACTTATCAAAAAGACATATACTCAACACAGACTCTCAGAAGCATATTAAGCAACCACCAACTGGAGCTGCAACTGGCCACCATTGGCCTTTTGAGAATCAAGCAAGAAAGAGAACTGAAAAAGACAGAGAGGGGGAGAAAGGGCTCAGAGGACCCCCTTGGTGTTGCTGGATACAGCCATGCCTGAAGCCGCTCCACCTTCTGGAACTCCCATTCTTTAAGTCCAGTGTTGTTTTTGTTTCCACACACACACACACACACACACACACACACACACACACACCACTTTAAGGCAGTTTGTCATTCACCACCAAAAGAGAACTAAAGAATGCAGCCATGAGGAAGCAGAGTGAACGGTCCTACATGTTAGCGATCTGAATTTCAAGAAACAAAAACTTCTCCCCCTGTTCTCCCATGTTCTCTCTGAAGAAGATCAGGCTTCACCCTGTCCACTGATTGGGGTCAGTGGGAGACCCAGAGGCCAACCCAGGGAGAGATTAGCTGAGGTTGCCCAGTCCGTCTCTCCTACCAGGCCAAGGTCCCTGAAGGCAGCACTTTGCCTGACCCATCCTAGCCAGAGTTATGCACCTTGCTCACAGAAGGTGTCAATCTTTTAATTAAAAAAACACAGTCTTTCTACTCCCAGGCAGAGTGACGGTCCTGGAAACCCACCAGGGCAGCTCTGCCCTGTCCTCCAGGGTCATTATGAGTGGACACGGACTCTCGATGACAGTGAGTTGGTTGATTGGGGAACTGCAGTGAGGAGGAGCCTGGTGGTATAGTTGGTATAGTGGTTGGGCCTCAGGCCACAAGGTCAGCTGTTCAGAACCACCCGCCACTCCATGGGAGAAAGATGAGGTGAAGAGTTCTGGTAAAAAGTTGAAGTGTCAGAAGCTCACGGTCTACCCTGTCCTCCAGGCGGGGAGTATGATGGGTGGGTTTCTGCTAACTAAGAGGTTCAAAGCCCCCAGGCAGCCCTCCGGAGTGACAATCGGCCTCTGTACAGATGGCAGCCTTGGAAGTCCTGCTCTGCCATCCTGTGGGGTCACTGAGAGTGGAATGGACCTGATGGCAGTGACTTGGGTTTGGTGGCTTCTGTGCCAGCCGCCGCAGGGCAGTCACAAACCCTAATGCAAGCCAAGGCACATTTTGATGCTGAATACATAAAGCTCCAGGGAGACTGATGGACAGCATTGCTGTGTTGACTTAGAAAAGGCTCCCATTGGCTCATGGTGAGGGGAGGGGGACAGCAGACGGCAGAGACGGTTGACCACCCTCTAACCATTAACCAGCAAGAAAGCTGGGAACCGGATTCATTGGCAGCTGCGTCAGCTGACTGGCTGTGCCCCCGAGGGAATCCAGGACCACGGGAGCCAGAACAGAGAGACCGAGGCAGCAGGAGCAGTGGCCATGAGTAAGCACACCTGGGCCGACCATCCTTTCTGTTCCTGGCAAGTCCCCGTATTAAGTGGACAAGAGCAGCCTTTTTTGTTTCAAAGGCAGGCAGGCAGGTAGATGGATGGGCAGAAAGATGGATAGAAGAAAAATGTGCAGATATATGTATATATAGATGTGAGGGGGAGAGGGGTGGTCTCAGGACTCCAGCGAGGATGTCCCCATCTGAGACTCATCCACAGAGAGCAGCAGTGAAAGCCTTCGGCTTGTCCCGATGCTGAATTCCTGGTCATGTAATCCAGACTCTTGGGCGATTTGTTCGGCATACAGATGGAATGAGTGTGGTGCGAGATCACAACGCTCATGTACCCCTTTCCTACATTTACTTTTGTTTGTCAACGTACACCCCCCCACACACACCCCCGTCTTAGTAAAGGTGTGTGCTCGCCTTTTGTTTCAGCACAGCTGAGTGCCGGGTGGGCAAGGAGGGAGACGTGACTCAAGGGACACGGGAAGTGCTGGTGACTTGCCTGCAGAAGGTACATAGAAGGCACACTCAGTTTCACTGCCATTGAATTGGTTTGCCTCCTAGTGCTCCTGGGGGGTGGGCGTGACCCCCGCCCAGAGGGGCATGCACACTGCGTGTCCAATTACCCAAACCGAACCCTTCCCCACCAGGGTCACCCCAACTCATAGCCACCCCAGCCCAGACAGAGTAGCAGAACTGCTTCATGAGCTGTTTAAAAACAACAACAGCAGCAGCAAAAACCCCTGTCTTCATCCCAAAGCCAGATTCCCGGACTTTGCTCCTGCTGTAAGGCTAGGTAGGTTCAAACAGCGAACCTTTATATCACCAGCTGAGTATGTTTGCGCCTCTCCTGTCACCTGGGTATTGGGACAGCAATAATGGCACCCCAGTTGGCCCTATGCCCCCCTCCACTCAGCCTCACCCCACCGGTCTGCCTCACACTGACTGGACAGTCGCCCCTCTAACCAGCACTCCTGACTTTGCAGAGTCTGGCCTTGTGGGCAATGCAGCCCATCACCCACGCCTCTGTCCTCTGGCTGATCATCTGCCTTTGGGGCGTCTGGGCTTTGGACGTTGGACCTGACACACGCCCGAGGAGCCCCCACCGTGGCCTGGACCCAGCCAATGTTGACTTTGCCTTTAGCCTGTACAAGCACCTGGCGGCCTCAGACCCCTCCGAGGACATCTTCATCTCCCCTATCAGCATCTCCACAGCCCTAGCCATGCTGGCCCTGGGCACCCAGGGCACCACGCTGACCCAGCTTCTCCAGGGTCTGGGCTTCAACCTCACAGAATCAGCCGAGGAGGCTGCCGCGCACAGGGACTTCCAGCACCTCCGCCGCCTGCTGCTGGACGCCGACACCAGCTTGGAGATGACTATGGCCAGCACCTTGCTCCTGGACCGCCCTCTGACCCTGCTGGCATCCTTCTCAGCAGACATCAAGCGCTACTATGCCCCCGGGGCCTTGGGTATCCATTTCCAGGACTGGGCCAGAGTCAGCAGCCAATCTAGCGAAGACATCAAGAACAAGATGCAGGAGAAGATGCCGGATCAGTTCCTGGAGCAGGAGAGCCCAGCCACCTTCACCCTGGTGAATAGCATCTCATTGAAAGGTACCCCAGCCCAGCCCACCCACCGGGGTAGGCACCCTTCTGGCAGGTTCACCAGCATTTGTTCTCAGCTCTGAGGACCGCCTCATTTTCCATGAATCAGAGAGCCCACCGGATGACCCAGCCCTCTGCCCTCATCCGCCAGGCACCCCCTCTCTCAGGTCCATGAGTAGCTCCCTGAACACAGGCCAGAGGTCCTGAGACACAGGCAGGGGGAGGGAGAAGGCTCTGGAGTTATGCTCTGGCTGACGTTAGACAGCTGGGAAGTGGGGGCCCCACAAGGACTCAGCCCAGACACCGGGGACCCAGCTTCCTCAATCAGCGCTAGGACTGGGGGGAGGGGAGCCTTCACCTTGCAGCTGGTGTCCCCAAGTTTAAGAGGTCTTAGGCATGGGGGAGTTCAGTGCTAGAAGGTTCTCCACCCACAAACCTGTGCACCTCACATGCTGCCGGTCAGCCGCTGTCCCTTCTTGGCGGCTCATGGGCTGCTGTCATGCTGGCCCGACTTCCCTGGAGAGGACCAATTAAGACAGACTAGGAAGAAAAGCCTGGTGACTTCTTCCCATGTCACCTCGAGGTGGGGGCTGGCAACTAGAAGGGTTTGGGGGAATCACCCCGGCAGGCCCAGCAGGTAGGGAGCCCTGGTGTGGTGGCCACACCTTGGGCTGCTATACCCACCAGGTTGGCGGTTTGAAGCCGCCAGTGGCTCCGAGGGATAAAGAGGGGCCTTTCTGTCCCTGTGAACATTTACGGCCTGGGAAGCTCGTGCGGGCGGTTCTTCCCTGTGGCTGGGAGTTGACCTCGACTTGATGGCTGGGAGTTTGGCTTTGGGGGGATTTGGGGCTCCGCGGAATGAGCATTGCCACCAGACAGTGGGGCACAGCTCGTCAGCCCAGAGGTGAGCTCGGAGTGGGCGTGAGCCCGCCCTCAGGATGCCCCCGTGGGCCGCCTGGCAACATGGAGAATCATCAGGCCAGAGGCTGCTTAAAGGAGGTGACCTTGAAGGGGGCTCTTCTCCCCCGACTCAGCCTCACGGGAAATGTGACTTGTGCCCAAGAGGCAAACCTCTGTAGTCAGAGCCCTCCCCGGGGCCGAAGGAGCAATTGCTCCAAAGTCCAGTGGGCTGCGAGACTGCCTGTCTGGGATCCTGAGACCCCCATGCTAAGGGGTGGCATAGAGTGGCTGGCCCAACCCCTGGGGCCCTGGCAGGCTTCATGAATGCCCAAACCCATTGCTAGGGAACCAGGGCCAACTCATAGTGCTCTTCCAGATCCCAGAGCCCCCCTGCTCTGCGGGTGTTCTGTATTGAGTGCCAGACCTTTCTTCCTAGGTGTCCATGGGTGAGTCTGAACCACCCATTTCAATAGGAGCCCAGCACGGAGCCCTTGGCACCACCAGGGCTGCCAAAACCACACCCCAATACACCTCCACACCCACACCCCACCCCCTGCATCTTCAAATACAAAACCCTGCCCAGTTAGGGGGAGGAGGGGTCCCCTGGCCCCAGTCCAAGAACCGGAAGGCACGCAGGTCTTCCAAGCTTGAAAGTCGGTCTCCAAAGTCAGCTATCCTCCCAACCTCCGGCAGGGATGGACCACAGGCCTGCTGAACACCGTGGGACTCTGCACTTTCCCAGAAAGCACAGCTCTGAAGGGGCAGTCTGGGAAAGCCACGGCCTGGCTGGTCTGAGCCGAGACTCTGGCCTGGGTGCTGGCCCTGCTTTGTAACCCTGTCCCCATCCCCAGGCACATGGGTGATGCCCTTCGATCCAGAGAGCACCTCAGAGGAGGACTTCCACGTGAGCGAGGCAAGTTCGGTGAAGGTGCCCATGATGTCCCTGCTGGGTGCGGTCAAGCTGCTCAACGACTCGGTGCTGCCCTGCCAGCTGGTCCAGCTGGATTATACCAACAACAGAACGGCCTTCTTCATCCTTCCCCACCGGGGCCAGATGGACACGGTCATCGCCGCGCTCAGCAGGGACACCATTCAGAGGTGGTCCGAGTCCCTGAGCTTGGGGTAAGTCGTGGCTGCAGCAAGTGCTCCCCCCATTGCTCCAACAGCAAGATCCCCTGCCTGCTCTCCTGTGCTGGGGACAGAGAGGCATCCACGGGGTTCTCAAACCACTCACACCTGCCTCTGTGCGTGCGGGGGAGCTTGTGTAGGGGTGTATGAGGGGGTCCTCTCGCCCACGCCTTCCATTTATCTCACCACGACCTCCTCTCCCCGTCCTCCCTGGAGGAGGCTGGTAACTTAGGTACTAAACCAGCAACCCAAACCCAAACCCAACCCACTGCCCTTGAATGGATGCTGATTCACAGCAGACCTACAGGACAGGATAGAACTGCCCCTGCAGGTTTCTCAGAGTCTTTAAGGGCATAGAAAGCCTGGTCCTTCCCTGGAGAAGCAGTTGTTGCCTCACCACTATGCCACCTTGAGTCCAAACATGACTCTTCCTTGAAAAAGGAGTCCGGGTGGCACAGGGAGTCACTCTCCTTGGGATGCTAACCCTCAGGTCAGCAGTTCGAAACCACCAGCTGCTCCATAGGAGAAAGAGGAGGCTGTCTGTTCCCCTAAAGATCGGCAGCCTGTGAAACCTACAGGGGCAATTCTCCAAGGTCCTCCAGGGAGGCTGTGCCTCGGATGGACCCAAAGGCAGAGAGTTTGGTTTGAGTTCAAGCAGGAGACGAGGACTCTTTTTTCCTAATCATTTTATTGGGGGGCCGTACAACCTTTGAGTACAATCTGTGCCTCCATTCCTCGTGACGGGCACATGTGTACATTTGTTGCCCCTCTCAGACAAGTTCTCTCTGCCCAAAAGACTCTCTTTAGTAAAATGCCACACTGCAGATGGCTTCCATCCCTCATGCCGGCCCTTTGTCCTACATGTTTAAAGAAATAAACTTTGGGTGGGTGGGGGGGGGGGGGGGGGGCGGCAAACATGCACCTAAAACCTGAAAAACTGAATCTGTAGCTGAGTCTGTGTTGACTCTCGAGGCTGTAAGGCGTGACTATCACATCCCGAGTTTGCCCCTCTAGCTGCGTTCACTGACTGAGGCAAGCTCCAGCTTCATCCTACAGCCTTTCTCCCTGACCCGACTGTGTGCTTCCTCATCAACCCCCTCAGCCATGGCCCCCCCACTGTCCCCAGCAGCCCCCTCTGCACATCTATACACCCTGACATTTCTCGGGGTCCCAGGAAGCCTGTCTGTCAAGGGCACTGTCCTCCGGAGCCTCCTTCTCTGCGTGGTGTCGGTGGCCCTCGGGTTTTGGTGCAGACCTAAGGCTTGGTGGCAGCTTGTCCCAGTGCCATCGCATTCTGCAGCCCCTAGGCCCCTGATTCCTCCCCCCCTCCCCTCTGGTCCAGCTAAGCAGGACTCAGGGGGACTCTGGGGACTTTCCCTGAGGACTCTTGACCTAAATGTCCAGCAGTCCTCACCGCATGGTGATTTGACCTGCATGTATCACAGGGGACATCTGCTGAGAGGAAGAGCCAGAAGAAAAGACTTTGTGATGTGATCCTTGGGTTTAGCTGAGCGCTAACCCCAAGGTCGTCAGTTCGAAACCACCGGGGGCTCTCTGGGAGAAAGATGAGGCTTTCCATAGAGAGTCACAGTTTTCCTCTGCCCTACAAGGTCATTATGAGTTGGGATTGACTCAATGGAGTGAGTTTAGTGTTTTGCCCAGTGTTTTGTGCCCTGTCCCCTAAGGGCAGAGGCCTGGAGGGGCCACGTGGAAGATGGGGGCACCCTAGCATGCAGAACCAGCTAACCCACTCGCTTGCCTCCAAGCAGCCAGGCATGAGTGTCCATCCCGAAGATGTCCATCTCTGGAACCTATGACCTCAGAAGCACCCTGGAAGACATGGGCATCTCAGACCTGTTCACTGAGCGGGCAAATTTCTCAGGCATCACTCGACAGACCCCACTGAAGATGTGGAAGGTCAGTATCAGGAGCCCCTTCCCCATTTCCCCAAACCCTCGGTAGGAAGAATAACGGCAAGCCACACTGTGTCCAGGAGGCCCCAGCCCAGCCGCAGCCAGCTCTCCACTGGACCAAAGGATTTGACAAAAAACGGTGGCCTTCCCAAGGTCACATGGGAAGCAAGTGACAGGGGAAAGCCCTGTCTCAGGCCCTTATCCCCCCAGACTAGGCAAAGGGATCTCGGGGGAGGATGCAGTAGTCACACAGGGCTATGAAGGCCCAGCCTGGGGAAGCCTCAGGTCACCTTTCTGCCCAGTTACAATCATTGTCTTTGTCCTTGGGTCTTCGGCTGTTAGATTCGTTCATTCGGAGAACAAATGAACACTGTCTAATGCCTCTGCCAGCCAGACACTACCCTGCCTTTTCAACCTCCATCCTACAAAGCTAAGAAAGGAGTAGGGGGAGATGGTCATAGCCACAGATCCCCAACCCCAGCGGCTCCTGTGGTGCTGGACAAGGAACCCTGGTGGTGTAGTGCAGGGGTCCTCAAACTTTTTAAACAGGGGGGCCAGTTCACTGTCCCTCAGACTGTTTGGAGGGTCAGACTATATTTAAAAGCAAAAACCCAAAACTAGGAACAAATTCACTGCGACCCGGGATGAGCACTAGACTGCTACCTACAACATCGGGATGAGGCTTTCTGTTCCTGTCACGAGTTACAGTCTCAGAAGCCCCCGGGGGCAGTTCTGCTCTGTCCACTATCAGAATGGATTTGGAGTGGGCTTGATTCTTTTGAATGGAAGTGAATCGAGTGGATGTGGCTGTGGCCTTATGTGGCCTTACGCTGCTGTGGCCTAGTGAGCTGATTCCTGAGCAGGGTCTCCCCATGTGACAGAGCCGCCCTGTCCCAGAAAGCTTCCAGTGTAGAGCAAGAGGCCCAGGCACTAGCCCTAGGGGACCGCCTATGCTGAGCTCCCCCCCCCACCCCCAACCCCGGCTTCCAGCTCCGCCCACAGATCTAAGGGTGATACTGGCTGGCCGAGCATCTCAACTCTGGCAGAGGTCAACCCCTGTCTCTGGTCTCCCCCCCCTCCCCCCACAGGTGGTCCACAAGACCGAGCTACACTTGGATGAGGCCGGGGCTGCAGCCCCCGCAGAAGGCCTAACACCCAAGGCCCTTAGGGACCAGCCTCCCACCGTGATCACATTCAACCAGCCCTTCCTCATCTACATCTTCAACGATTTCACCTGGAGCTCCCTCTTCCTGGGCAAGGTGACAAACCCTACCTGAGAAGAGACCACGCCCCAGAGCACAGGCACTGTCTGACTGGGAGCCCCAGGACACCCCCCCCCCAGTGCATTCTGGGAAGTGGAAGAGCACCCCCCCATACATGGTCCTCCGCCATCTAGCCAGGGTTGTTGGTACTGTGACCATCTTTAATAAACAATTATCCTTGCAGCCGTTCTTTAAGGTGTGTGCGCAGGCGCCGTGCGGAGAAGGATGACAGGGTAGGGAGGGAGTGCCCTGAAGAGACATTTGGCCTGCAGGGGCGCTGGTGGTGCAGTGCTTAAGAGGTTGGCTGTTGACTGAAAGCAGTTCAAATCCACGGGGAGGAAGCTGGGCCGTCCACTCTGGGCCGCTTGGAATCCCTCTGGGCCAGGTCTGCGCTATTCTAGGGACTCACTGAGACTGCCCAGGGGCAGGTCCCCTGCTGCTGTGCGTGTACCAGGGTCTGAGGCTCCCATGACGAGAGGAACTGGGTGGGACGGTGGAGGTCCCCTGTGCCTGACCCTTGGGCAGGAGCCTCCCTGCAGTGACCACTCACAGGCCCTGGGCATGGCGACTTTGGAAGCACCTGGAAACCGCATCTTTGGCTGGTTCTCCCAGCGAGCATGCGCAGCTGTGGTGGGCGGGTCACGGGCCTCAGGTGCCTCATGTGACTGCATCCTTGGGGGAGGGACTCCAGACTGGGGGTCGGGGGAAGGGGGACTACCTCTGGGCAGGGCATTTTCTGTCCATCTCCCTCTCCTTCATCACTGCCAACCAGGGGCTGATCTCCAACCAGGAAGCGCTCCCCCCTCCCCATCTCAACCAGAAACCCCGATGTTTGACCTTAGCAAAGAAATACTGGAGTTTCTAGACCCTGATTCCTAAAGCCAACTTCTGTTCCTGCCTCTCCACTGCTCCCAAACACTCAGTGGCTCCCAGGTGCCACATAACCCATATTGAGAAGGATCCTCTCCCTCCCCACCCTCCCTTCTAGATCCAGGTGCAGTCCTGGGCAGTCCAGGCTCCCCAACCCCCACCCCAGGTGGGGCAACCTCAGTAGGGCAAAGGGCACCATCTCGGTGGGCACCTTGGTTAAGGCAGGAGATTAGGAGATGGGACCTGGTTGTGCAGCTAGGGGCTCACGGTTTGGCTCTCGGCCTCCAGGTTAGGGCCTTGGACAGGTGAGCAGGCCTCCCGTATCTCGTCCCAGCTCCCGTGAAAAGCCTCTCCCTTCCCTCCCCCTCAACTCTGTGCAAGGACCCGGGTGGCACCAGTGGCACAGTTCTTGGTGGCTCACGGAACTACCAGCTGGCGACCTGCACCTGGGAAGATGGCCCCCTAGGAAGCCCCATGGGGCAGTCCTACTGTCACATGCCATCATCGTCAGGTGCCCTCCTGGGGACCTCCACACTGCCTTGGCTTGCACCGTCCTCCCCCTTGTTACACTTCAGTCCCTGGGGGCAGCCACGGTGCCGCTCCGTCCCCCTCCCCCGTGCCCTCCTCTCACTGACCCTTTCTCTATCAAGATTGGCCTTCTTGGCTAAGCATGGGTCCCTCCTGAGAACTTATCCAAATCACAGGTGAAGGCTCGCCACCCTGGCCTTCCAAGGGTGTCCTGGCTGTCATTTTGCCTGGGAGTTGGCTTCTTGGTTCCTGGCAGGACAGTGCACGTACTTCCAATGTCTCCATCAGCACCGTCTTCCATCATCACTGCCCAGCTTGTGCAGACACACAGGTGTCCCTCTGGCTGGAGAAGGCTGAGCAGGGCAAGCCTGGGGCTGAAGCAGGGAAGCCAAGGACCAATGGAAGAGGGGACAGAGGAGCACACTCAGGGATGCCTGGGAAGCCTCTGATATTGGCCCACCATGGAGGCGAATCCCCCCACCCCCCCGCCGTCTCTCTCACAGTCCCTTTGGATCATGGGTCATGCCAGGCACTGCCCCCCAGTTGGGGCCAGGGGCCAGGATGAATTTATATCAGAAATCCCTGGATCTCAACTGGAAAGTAACTCTCAGAAGCTGGTGCCTCCTGCTGGTACTCAGGAGTAGGGTTCTTGCTTGGCTTGCAGAAGACCCAGGTTTGACTTCAAGGTAATTAATGCCTCTCATTCACAGCCAGCTCCCACCAGATCGGGGGGGGGGGGGCCTCATAGGGTGCTCTGATGTGGGACTCCTGCCAGGAGAGTTTCCAGACTAAGAAGGGGTTAGGAGAAAAGGCCTGGTGATCCCTTGTGAGATCACAGCAGTTCTACTGTGCTACACATGGGGACACAGGTAGGAATTGGGGGTCAGTGAGAAGGCTGGGGCCATGGCTGCTGATGTCCAAGGGGCGCATGACAAAATATTCTAAGGGAGCTGGATAGGCTGGCTTGGTGAGCATCGTAAAGCAGTAAGTTCACCTTGAAACAGGCGCGTCCTAGAAGCCGCGTGGACTGCAGGGTTGACCCATCTCTGCCTCCCTGGGGCCCGGCACTAGCCTGTCCTCACACCTCCCCAAAAGTGGAGAGGTGGTAGTGTTGGATCTTTGAGGGCCAGGCGTAAAGCTGACCCACAGGGCAGGGCCTGAAGCTGACCGGCAGCGGCTCTGAGACCAGTCTGACTTCAGAAGCGGGGCGAGGGGGGAGCGGGGACTCAAGGACACCTCTCTTTTGGTCCATGTGGTTTTCCCGAAATGCCATCATCTCAGAGCAAGGCGTTAATCAGTAACTCCCACGTGGGGAGGGGGGCCATACTTTGGAATAGCAAATATTTGCAGAAGGGTTCCAGCTGCAAACCCTCACCTGTGTTTGTGCCCTGACAGCCCATCCCGAAGGCCCGTTAGAGGTAAGAGGCAGAGAACTGGAGGGAGGGGTGGGAGAGGGTGGGCGTCAGAAGCTTCAGTCTATGGGCAGTGCAGATTCCCTGTCCCAGAACCTCCTAGGACAGCAGCAGGGGGTAGAGGGGGCTGGAGGGGGAAGTGCCCTTCTACAACAGAGACCCCCTCACCCTCCACTCCACAGGTCACATTTAACTCCTGCCCCCCCCCTCCACCCCCACCCCCTTTGAGCTAACCACCTCTTTCCAAATTTCTTGAGGGTTGGGGGTGAAGGGGCATGGCAGACACATACCACCTTACCGTCAGGGTGCTAGGCAAGAGGGCATGGGCTTGGTGGCACCTTAGTCCCTGCAGGAGTGTCCTCTCCATTGGACTCTGTGCAGCCTGGCCTGTGGCACCAACAGAGTGCAGACCCAGCTGCCACTCCTCTGCCAGAAGAGGGGCCTCAGGAGGGGATGGGCTAAGACTTCCCTTCAGAAGGAGCACCATCCACGCATGGGATGTGCTGGGTCAATTCCCTGACCGCCACCACGGAGGGAATACCAACCCACCCCTGCCACCAAGTCACCTCCAACTCGACTGGGGGGTCCCAGCTGTAGACTGGCAATGTTTGCAGCAGAAGACAGTCTGGTCTTTGTCCCACGGAGCAGAAGGTGGGTCTGAACTGCCCTTCTCAGGGTTAGCAGCCCACCACCGTGGAACTCAGAGTGCCACGTCAGCGGCATGTTGCAGCAGCCGGGCGCCCCCGGGCGGTGCAGAAAATGAACGCTCTTGGTTGTTAACAGAGAGGTGGGAGGTTCAGGCCTCCCTGCGGGCCCCTCAGAGGCAAGGCCTTGTGCTCTGCTCTGAAAGGTCAGCCGCTGAAGCCTTCGGGTCAGAGTTCTACGCTGAGGCTCGGAGCATCACTGGGAGTTGACGGAGTCTGCCTAGCAACTGGGGTGGGTTCATGAGGACCCCCGGCGGCATAGGGGGGTACCAGTTGGGCTGCTAGCCGTTCTGAACCACCAGCTGCTCCCTGGGAGGAAGAGGAGGCTTTCCGGGGACTGGAAGACTCACCGTCTTGGAATCCCACTCTGTTCTGTTGGCTTGCTGTGACTGGAGGGCTGTGCGTTTGCCGTTGGCTCCAGGGGGCAATACGATGAAGGCAGGCATAAAACGTGGGCAGCATTTGCCCAGCATACTGGTGTGACTTCCTGAGCAGAGAACCAGAACCAAACTCTGCCCTCCGCGGCGACGCCCACCCCCAGGGAACCTCTAGGCCAGAGTAGAACTTACTGCTCCCGAGGGGTCCCGCCTTCATCAGTCTTGCCAGGAGCACACAGCCTTGGCTCCTTTCCTAGGAGCGACGGGTGGGCTGAACCACTGACCCTGCCCGCTAGCAGTCCCGTGATTCACCTACTGTGCCACAAGGGGTCCTGGTAGAATTAGGAAGGACCCCCTAAATGCTGATGGTAGGGAGACACAGCAGAGTAGTTCCTGTTGAAGGTCTGTTGGGGTGTCCAGTTCAAAGGCTGGTGTCCTTCTGACCGGGCGCAGGTGAGGACATGCTGCTCTCAGTGCAGAGGAAGAGGCTTGGGAACTTCCCCTGCCTGTTTCTGCTACGGTCAACCTTGGTTCAAAGGGGAGTCGGCCAGTAAAGAAGGTGGTGAGGACTGAGGCTACACCGGGCTGGGGGTCCTGTCCCACCGAAGAGTCCTGGTGCCCTGAACCCAGAAGAGAACAGGCGAACGTGAAGGTCTGACTCAGGGGGCCCTGGTCATGCCAGCCATACACGGGGCATGGAGGGTGGAGATGACCGAGTCCGTGCTGTTCGTGTGGTCAGGAAATGTGTGCCCAGGGGCCGGAGTAGAAGTGTGCTGTGCGGGGTTCTCAATGGCTGTTCTTTTGGAATCCGTTCACCAGGCCTTTCTTCCGAGGCACCTCCAGCTGGATCTGAACTCCCAACTTTTCCGTTAGTGGCTGGACGTGTGAACCATTTGCAGTTTCCAGGGACGCCACAGCCAAGGGAGAGAGACATAACAGTGAGAAACTCTGCCCAGGGCGTGGGGGAGGGCCTGGGGAGGGGAAGTTTGATTCCAAATCAGGGGGCCCCAGCAAATCCCCTTCTCCTGGCCTTCGCTACCGAGCAGAACCCACACCTCACTGCCGGTGAGCGGATCCTGGCTCACAGCATCCCTGCTGGACAGAGTCGAACTTTCCCGTCTCAAAACCAGACCTAGCTAGCTGCCACTGGGTCAGAGCTGACCCACAGGGGGCCCCGGTGGGTTCCAAGACGGTTGCTGTTTATGGGAATCGGAAGACCCATCATTCTCTCTGGGAGGTGCTGGTGGTCTTGAACTGGCAGCTCTGCAGATCGCAGCCAAACGCATAACCACTGGGCCATCAGGGTTCCCTAGAACCACCCTGCCATAGGGTGGCCATTCAGCCTAGCAGCCAGCAGCCCGGCCCTGAGACCCGGAGCTTCCTCACCCAACCCACCCATTGTCACCAGTCATTTCTGACTCATAGCAGCCCCCAAGGACAGGATAAAACTGCCTGTGGGCTTCTGAGGAGTAGATCGTTATGGGTGCTCAAAAACGCCTCCTCTCTCTCTCTCAGAGCAGCTGGCGGTTTCAAACTTCTGATCTCCAACGCAAACAAACTCCCGGCCATCGGGTCAATTCTGTCTCAGCCACCTTGTCAGAAGTCCTGAGGGCTCCTGGGATAATAAATCCTCATGGGAGCAGAAACCCTCGCCTTTCTCTTTCGGAGTAGCTGGTGGCTTCAGACTGCTGACCAAGTGGTTGGGCAGCCCAACGTCGCCCCCATCAGGGCCCCTTGTGCGTCCGATGGAGACCCTCTAAATTCCCAGCCCGCAGGAATATCCACAGCTCGGCTGGGCGGGTCACCCTCCCAAAGGGCAAGGACCACGCAGGGTGCTCCTGGCTGTGCCCTTCCTCTCTGCTGCCTCTGCTCAGCACTCCTCACCTGGCCTTCTGCTCGGCCGGGTGCCCGAGGGCAGGCCTGGCTGGGTAGGACACTTGGGGAAGAAAGGCTGGCATGAACATGTTTCAGGCAGCCCAGAGGCTTAGAGACACCGCAAGGGTCCCGGGCGGAGCCCCAATTTTGGGGGCCCCCTTGAGGCCACTGAGCACTCTGCCTTCTTGTCTCCAGAGGAGCCCCAGAGCGGATCGCCGGCGACATGAAGGCGATGGTCAGTCTGCTGCTCTCGGTCCTCCTGGCCCAGGTGGATCTGGCGTCCAATTCCACCTTGGGCCCCCTGCACCCAGAGACTGAGGCAGGGCCCAGTACTCCGATGACCCCGGTTCCCCAGGACCAGCCTCCCCAGGAGGAGATGGAAGAGGAGGCCCAGCTGGTAGCTGGGGGGTTCGAGCTTTCTCGGGCGACTTCTAACTTGGGGTTCGATTTACTGCGCAAAATTACTGCCAGTCATGAAGGCAACGTGATCTTCTCACCGCTGGGCCTGTCCTTCGCCATGGGGACCCTGATGCTGGGGGCCTCGGGGCCCACCCATGCCCAGATCCTGAGTGGACTTGGCCTGCAAACCCTGAGCAAGACCCAGCCCCTGCCGCAGCTCTTTGGACACCTCCGGGAGACCCTGACCCACACCCGGGAGCTGGGCCTCAGCCAGGGCAGCTGGGCCTTCATCCACAAGGACTTTGAGGTCAAAGAGACCTTCCGTAATTTGTCCAAGAGGTATTTCGATACCGAATGTGTGCCTGTGAACTTCCGAAATGCCTCGCAGGCCAGAGGGCTCATGAATCACTACATTAGCAAAGAGACCCAGGGCCGAATGCCCAAACTCTTTGATAAAATTAACCCTGAAACCAAATTAATCCTCGTGGATTACATCCTGTTCAGAGGTAAGTGATGGCACTCAGCCCCCTGCCACACCCTTGCCCCCCCCACCCCAGCCCCAGCTGGGTCCCCAGGTTTCCAGTTCCAGAAATAGGAACTCTCGCTGAATATGCAGTGCTGGACTACCTGCTGAGCCTGAAACCAGAGCCCTACAGGCTGTGGGTCCTGAAAGTTCTTTGAAGGGTCACTCTACTGCTCAGAGGACATGTGCATCCAACACATCTGCATCACAGACATACAGATCTGCAGCCTGAGCCAAGTGACATACTGTCTCCCTCTTCTTAATTATGAAAATAAGGTCATTCCCATCCGTCTCCCTCTTCTTAATTATGAAAATAAGGTCGCCCCCACTTCCTCGTGTTGTGGAGCTTAAAAGAATTCATTACGTCCAGTGCCCCCTTGATCTTGCTCCTTACCTCAAAGTCATGAGGTCGATTCACTGTGACCTTATAGGGCAGAGTGGAACACCTTCCTCCTTAGGGCTTCTGAGACCGTAAACCTTTACAGGAACAGACAGCCTCGCTCGCCTTTTGTGGAACGGCCGTTGGGTTTGAACTGCTCACCTTGTGGTTGGCGCCCCAATGCCTAGTCCACGATGCCACCTGAGCTCCTGCATGGCACCCAGTAGGTACTAAATGTGAAAACTTTTTGAAGTAGTTTTATTTACATATGCAATTCCGTCGTTTGAGCGCATTCAGGAGATTTGAGTGAGCATCACCACAATTTAACTTTGGAGCATTTTCTTCCCACGCCCGCGGTTGTCAGCTCGCCACTGACTTTTTAAAACGTCCATCATGGGAGTTTCAGAGGGAAGCTAAAGGGAGGATGAGCACGCAGCCCAGAAAGGCTGGCGAGCTTGGTCAGTCACACAGCAAATACATAAACTAAATCCAGCTCACTGCCAGCCTGTCACTGCTACCCAGCCTTGGTGGGTATGAGCAAGCCCTGTCTTTGCTCCCGGCTGTGACCAAAGGCCGCTCTCAGGAGGGGGCTGGAGGGGGCTCTGTCTAGCAGGCCCGCCCACCTGGGGGCGGAGGCCAGATGCTCTCTGCTCGCTTAGCGCTCCCCAGACTTCCCGGGAGGGCGGTTTTGTCCTAAGGCTTTTCTGACCTGTTCAGGGCAGTGGCAGACGCCATTCAACCCCACCTTCACGGAAGTGGACACGTTCCGCCTGGACAAGTACCGGGCGGTGAAGGTGCCCCTGATGTTCGCCTCGGGCACGTTCGCCTCCGCCTTCGACGTGAACCTGCGCTGCCACGTGCTCAAGCTGCCCTACCGTGGGAACGCCACCATGCTGGTGGTCCTCATGCAGCGCCTGGGGGACCACCTGGCCCTGGAAGACTACCTGACCACAGACCTGGTGGAGGCGTGGCTTCAGAACATGAAAACCAGGTAGGGCTTCCCCGGCCCTGCGCATGTGCAGCCTGCCAGGCCCTGCAGACGCCTCGGCCACTGCGGCTCCCCACACCGCGGGCTTGCCCTCCTCCCCGGCTTTGCCAGCAAGGGGAGGCATTGTCCGGGGGCCTCTCTGTCCCTCCTAGGCAAGAGCCCTCCCATCCAGGGAGGGGACGGGACGTAGATTTCCTGGCAGGAATTTGGGAAGCAGAGGTTACACGTGGGCTTGTCAAGGGGAAGGCCAGCCGTTGGAAACCACCAGCCGCTTCCAGGGAGAAAGACGAGGCAGCGACCCCATGTCTGAGAGTCTGGGTTTTTGGGGGAAGAAATCGTGGGTTCGTTTTCACACCACTGGGATGAAAGGACTGTCGGGATAGAGCGAACTTTGCACGTGGGCCGTTTCTTTCCGTTTGCTCGCTGCAGAGCTGAGTGAGGCTTAGAGAGATTGTCGGGGCTTCTAAACCCAAACTCACTGCCCTCAGTGGATTCTGTCTCATAGCTGTGCGATAGGTCAGGGTCCAGCTGCCTCTTTCGGTTTCCAAGACTGTAGCGCTTCACGGAACCAGAGAGCCCGTAGGATCCAGGGGGTCGGAATCGGACTGCTTTGGTGGGTTTGGTCAGGGCTTCTCCTCCCAAAGTCGGCAGTTCAAACCCACTAGCCGCACTATGGGAGTTGGTGGGAAGCTGGGGCCGGGGATGAGGCTATCTCCTCCTGTTAAGGTGGACAGGGTTGCTGCGAGTCTCAACTCTCTGGTAGTGGGCTGGGCTTGGACGGTCTAATTAAAGGTGACCTGGTGGTGCAGAGAGTTAAGCCAAGCCCCGCTAACCGCTGGGTCCGTGATTTGAACCCAACAGGTCCGGCCCGGGAGAAAGTCGAGGCTTCTTTCGGTAAAGGTTTCCCGCATCAGAAGCCTGATGGGGAAGCTACCCTCTCCCCACCGGGGCTTGCGATGAGGCAGCCTCGCCTCGCTGGCCGAGGGCGCGGGCTTCTCGGGTGGCCTCTGACGTGTGGGCGTCATGGCCGCAGGAAAAGGTGTGAAATCTGCGAGAACGGCCTCCCTGGGGACAGCAGGCCTCGTTGGGGAAAGCAGTGCAGAGGTCTGCTTGCCACCAGGTTGCCACAAACGTCCCAGAACTTGAGGACTCTGAGAAGTGTCGAGAGAGGGGAGGGGGCAGCCTGCAGACTGGCCAGGCCCAAGACCTCCTCGTGAAAGGCCCGGGACCAGCCTGGCGTGGCGACGGCAGTCAGCCCGGGGGGGGGGGGGGGGGGGGGGGGGGGGGGGGGGGGGGGGGGCGGCGGCGGCTAGGGCCACCTCGAAGGCAGGGGAGAGAAGGCTCAGGCTGCGTGTCCCCGCCCATGGCCCCACCCTCCTCTCACTGCCCCGTCCACTTGCGCCGCAGAAAAATGGAGGTTTTCTTTCCGAAGTTCAAGCTGGATCAGAAATATGAGGTGCACCAACTGCTGAAGCGCATGGGAATCCAAAGGATCTTCTCGCCCTGGGCCGACCTGAGCGAACTCTCCCCCACACCCAGAAATCTGAAAGTGTCCAAGGTAAGGCGCAGTTTCCGCAGGGCCTGGGACTTCTGGGGCAGTTCCGCCCTGTCCTGCAAGGTCACCATGAGCCAGCATCGACCGATGACAGTGGGTGTGGGCTGGTTAGTAGAGTTCACCTACCTTAACTGGGGGATCCAGGTAACACTTCCCAAAACACATCTTGACTTGTGGCCCCAGGGGCCCATCTCCCAGCACCCTCTCCTCTCCTCCTGTCTCTCAGAAGGGCACTTGTTAATGGATTGAGGGCTCCGCCACATAACCCAGGGTGACCTTTTCCCCAGACCCTTCACGGGATCACCTCTGACAGGACGCCTTTCCCAAGTAAGGCAGGCTTTATTTCAGGGCTTCAGGGATTTAGAGTGGATCTGCCTTTTGGTGGGGCCACCATTCAAGCCCCTCCAGACGACCAGACCAAACACAAGTCCTGCAGCCCAGCCCTGAAGATTCTAGACAGGTGCTGGGGTCCGATACTAACCTCACCATCAGCTTTACAAGGTAAACCTGCCAACTCTCAGAGAGACACCCAAATCCACCGGGACCATCCGGGTACACGGCAACCCCCAAGGCCGGAGCAGAGCTGCCTCTGTGGTTTCCCCGAGCTAGAATCCCCGAGCAGACAGTGTCACCTTCTCCCTCAGAGGGCCCCATGGGCTCAACCGGCTGACCTTGTGATGGACGGTGGCCAACACGTAACCTGCTCCCCCCCCCCCCCCCAGGGCTCCCTTCAGCTGACTCTGTGGCAGCGGCTCTCACCCTGTGGGCCGCCTGATTCATCACAGTAGCAACACGACAGTGAACGAAGTAGCAGGGAACATGATTTTATGGTTGGGGCGGGGGGAGGCGGGGAGAGATGTCACCACGACCCAAGGAACAGTATCAAAGGTGGCACAATTAGGAAGGTTGAGAACCACTGCTCTAGGGGACTCACCCCCAAGGCCAGCACAATGAAGCAGTCCCACGGACCCCTCTTATGACAGGCAGGCAGGCATGGGCATGGCATCGTGCGAGGTCCTCGGCCTTAAGGGCCTTCTAAACATGGCAGGGAGGAGAGGGCAGGCAGCTGGGTTTGAGAGACTTCAGGAAGGGACTTCACCAAGTGCATCAGCACAAGGTCACAGCTATCCAAGTGGCAGGTACGGGATGCTGCCTGCTGCAGGAGCAAAGGCAGACCCTCCTGGGTTCCCTCTCCTGGCAACCTTCCCGGGAGGCTGCGCTCCACTCAAGGACCCCTAACACAAAGTGAGCAGAACCCACACCTGGGTTTTGATCAGATGCGCCCAGGAGTGGACGGACCCACCAGCACCGCTCTCCCCCCGCCCCCCCCCCCTTGTGCCCCAGATGCACTTCTCACGAAGGTTCCTGGAGGCTCTGCTGAACAGGGACCCCTCAATAATCCTGGAGCCTGGCCTTGTGGGTGGGCACACAGGGGAAGCATCGACTGACCCCCACCTCCCCCACGGGCGGCTCCTTCCGTTCTCTGCTCCCAGGTTCTGCAGAGAACAGAGATGGAGGTGGATGAGAAGGGGACGGAGGCCGCGGCGGGGACCCTGACCGAGATCACCGCTTACTCCATGCCCCCCATCATCAAAGTCGATCGGCCCTTCCACTTCCTGATCTACGAGGAAACCACCAAGCTGCTGCTCTTTCTGGGTCGCGTGGTGGATCCGACACGCCCCTGACCGGGGCCTGCAGGTGCCCCTTGCGCTTTCATGACAGTTAGGGTGACAGGTGGCCCAGGTGCAGAGGGTCCCCCTTGTCCTCTGCTTGTTTGGCCTTTCTTACAGATACAAACGTGTGCACATGAGATGCCCACGCCATTGGCTTGGCGCCGGAAGCCTGTTTTTTGATGCTTTCTCACCTGACTGGAAACCAGTACACCTTTCCCTGGATTTGTGGCCCACACACACAGGGACTGGGAAACATGGCAGCTTAGGGCTTTATTTCAAGATAAAGCCTTGGGGAGGTCTGCACACAGCTGCTGCTCTAGTATCCCTCTTCCCTGTGGGCCGGAGCGCTGGTTGGACCTGTCAGAGCCTGCTTGCTGATGACACTAAGATGGCCGCAGCCACTTCTGCTCCTAACCTCTGCCTCCATGCTGCCACCTCACCCTTTGTAGCTGGTCTAACACCTCCATTTTGTGGGGGACAGAAACAGGGGCCTTGAGGGAGGGCTACATCCATGCCATGACTTGCTGGGGGCCGAGACATCTTCATGGAGCCCTTCCGATGCAGAAAATTGATGAAAGGTCCATTTTACAGCTGCATTGGTTTATCAAACAGAATCATCCTACAGTCAAAGTGTCTATCTTGCGTATTGTGATAAGTAAACTATTTGCCAAGATCCCCTAGAGATAGTGTGAGTTTTGTTGTTGTTGTTTTGGGCATCATTGCCCTCTGGTGGGAGTAAGATGCCCAGCCTTGCTCCTGGAGAGCTGCTGCCAACCCAGTGGGCCACAGTCCCGCACTCAACCACTACGCCACCAGGGCTCAGCCAAGATAGTGTGAGTTTTAAGACACCATGCCTGCTGCACTCAGTGGACAAGTCCCCCTGCTCAGAGAAAAGACAGCAGTGGCGCAGGGCCTGCAGCTGGGCAATGACCTAGCTAGAGGCCAGCCTATCCCGAATCCTGTCTCTCGATTCGTCCTCCTTCTAGCCAAACCTTGGGTTTGGGGTGGGGGTGGGGGGAGAACGCAGCAGGCAGGTGACATGCATGGCCCTTGCTTAGCCACGGAAGCACAACAGAACTACAGGGCAGAGCTTGCCCAAGGCGGGAAGACAAACAGCCAGCACGTCTCAGGCTTTCCGATGTCGCCATTTCAGTCAGAGACCAGAAACCACTCGAGGGGTAAATTCAGAACCGTGACTAAAGCCAATCCATTTTGGGGTACCCACTGTCTGGAGTAAACGCCTACCTGGGTGTTCTAAATGCAACCCTCTCTCGGTTGTCTTTCCAAAGTTCAAATACACTAAAATTAATGTCCGGATTCACCTTCTTGGTTTCTAAGACACATCAGTCAGACTAAGGCCGTCATATTAAGATGTGGCCTACAGATGGACATTTCGTTGACCCGGTGAACCCCAAGGTGCTAACTAAATGACACTTGTTCAAGGCCAGGCAGTTCTAGGGGCTACATAGAGAGCCAGAGAGATGGAAGACTAGCCCAAGTGACTGCCTTCCTCTGTGATTTGTGTGCATTGAATTAGTTAGGTTTGCTTGTGGGGAAACAAGCACACCCACTCAACGGCCCCATAGTGTAGGCAGTAACGTCTAGGAGAGTCCATGAGAGCCCCCTGCCTTCTAGGATGAATGTGGCCACACTCAGTTACAGAATGGTTTCTCACTACTGGGCTCATCCGGACCAGAGATCACACCACCTCCCGCCTTGCTTAAAACAATTGCACGCACCCTCCCCTCCCCTCCCCCGAGCTAGCACCTCACTCTTGAAGTCAGGAAATGACCCTCTTCTCCAGTGCAAGCATTTTTTAAGGCTCCCCCACTTGTTGAAGATGTCCCCATCATTTTTTCAGGTACGCTTGCAGAGTGGAAAGGGGAAGCTGATGAAAAAGGTGACTGGTGCTCAGCAATCCAAGGCGTTCAAATGAGGGGAAGCAACTCAGACATGGCTCAAGTGTTCACTAGATTCCAGTGTGGTTTTAAAGTGCCTCTGCACTAAAGTGACCAGATTTTAAGCGGGACACCATTGACCGGGGGTGGGGGTGGGGGTGGGGGGTCTCATACCTCCAGGCTAAATAAGAACTCGTGCTAAGAGGCCTGTATCA
Source organism: Nesogale talazaci (assembly GCA_004026705.1). Classification (NCBI taxonomy): domain Eukaryota; kingdom Metazoa; phylum Chordata; class Mammalia; order Afrosoricida; family Tenrecidae; genus Nesogale; species Nesogale talazaci. Next base: position 10,599 of record PVJH01023691.1, on the reverse strand, counting down.
AGTCTAGCTCACAGGCACCCTGAGCTATGGAGGCTTGCTTTTGGCTTGTAGCGTTCACACGATTCTAGAGGCCACCTTTTAAAGTAAAAACTTTCCAGGGTTAACAAAAGATGAGCATGGGGTGGGGGTGAGGGAAGAGCTTTCCTTCTCTTGAAGCTACAGGTAGAAGGAAAGCTTTCAGTATAGCATCACCCATTTGAAGGATCGAATTAAGCTGTTCAACTGAGAGCGTGGACAAGAATCTACGATGTCTTATTTTCTGATATAAATATGTGACTATTCCTGACTGTTACCTATTTGCTCTTATCTCTATTTCTATATATCTGTCCATGCAAGGAGAATTTTAACAGTGATTTCCAGGATTCTTATTATCATGATTTTTTTTAAAGACAGTTTCCAAAGTAATCTGGATTGAACTCTTATAAAGTGGCCACGTAAGGCCTAGACAGTCTAGGGGAACAGCCAGCCTTAACTTGCTCCCTAGGAGCGGCTGGTGGGTTTGATCTGCCAATCTTGTGGTCAGCAAGGCAAAAACTAAAAGCCAAACCCATTCCCATCAAATTGAGTCTGGCTCACAGGAACCCTGTAAGACACTGTAGAACTGCCCTGGAGGATGCCAGACTTTCTGGGCGTAGACTGTCGCACCCTTCTCCCACAGATCAACTGGTAGGGTCCCACTTCAGCCGAGTGCTTAACCACTGCGCCACCAGGGCTATGTATGAGGAGGAGGCCAAAGGGGAAGCAGACCTGACATAGACTAATCCTCCCCCCTCCCCTCTCCCCCCACGGGGAGTCACAGCTGCTAGGAGAGGCTGCTTCTCTCACTCATTACTTAAATGTGAACCATCTTACTCTTGAATTGCAAAATAAAAACTGCAGGAAAATGTTTTCAACTTTTCAGGAACATGGGTTTTTCATTAACCTATGTTTTATTTGGGGTAAATTCATTATTCATTATTTCACATTATAAAAACCACACACACATAGGCCTTCACAAATTAGATCATCTTTATCATACATCAATATATATATTTTAAAAAACCAAATATCATCTAATAGCAATATAATGATATGCTGACTACATTTTGAAATAGAGAAGCTGACAATAGCTTCATACAGTATATCTCAAATATTTTCAAATTAAGAATGGTTTATGCTCCGCAGGCAAGTTCTGCTGGTAACGTTAGCATTAGTACAAATCAATGCTGTTGGCGTCGCTTAAGCATGATACCTTGGAATTACAGCCGGTTCAAACTAGAGTCATCATTTTCAATTAAGTCAGGACAAATACAATCTAAAATGTAAACAACAGATTTATAAAATAAATTTCTTCTGGGACATGAAAGGAAATCATCAATCTATAATTTTTCAGGTACTTGTAACTAAAAATGATCGAAATCTTCAAAGGGTTTTCATTGCCAAATTTAAACTGGTGCATGTCCCTGCAGTCAGGCAGCGCTGGGACCCTCCCCTCCTGGGTGGGGCATTTCCACAGGGCTAGAAGATGGGTGAGAAACCACCCCTTTCTCCCCAGGCAGCTCCAGGGGGTCAGTCGCCAACTCCAACTCCGCTTCCGATGGTTTTGAAATGCTGAAACTCTTAAGTGAGGCTCATAAAGTAGATGGTTCCCTACGTGAATAAAGGCAGGTGTGTCTGTCGCAGCAAAAGGGGGAGCACAGACCTAGAGTAGTTTTGGTTTTTCTGCTTGTTTTTGCTAAACTTCTGTAAAATACTGGAATTCTGCAATCACATTATTATAGAAATATCTATTATGCCTCCTAGGGAATCTAACTTCAGACAGGGAAAGTTCAGCAACATTGGATGCTATAACAGCTCTCTTTTCCACTCATTAAAAAAGTGTGAAACACAAAAAAGCCCAGCCATCGCTTGAGCGTTTGTCCGTCAATCACAGTCTTGCCAGCTCTCTCTGTTTAGCCTCCATCCTCAAGGAGATGATTTAAGGATTGGACTTTCTGGATTTTCTTTGCCAAAAAACGAGAGGGGGGGGGAAGGATGAGAGGGAAAGAAAGAGAAAAGGAAGAAAAGGAGGGAAGAAAGGAACATTATCCACATAATGTTAAAAGGTACATAAAGAAACCTAGATAGAATCTACTTTAAATAAACCTGCTACAGGAGAATGCTGACTCATGGAAAAAAATAATTGCACTACGTATTTCTTGAAAATACTTTCCATGAGTGAAAGACAAGCACGTGCACTGATCACTCCATTGAGGCAAACGTGAGCTCATACACTTGGCGTCATTTTGCACTGTGCATACCCACCACTGAGGCACAGCCACCCAGAGAAGCACGGCTCCGTGCGGTTTTGAGACCGAATCTTCACAGCCTCATCTTTATCCTGCTGCTGCTCTTTTCATGTGGCTGGAACACACTCACACAGGCCCAGAGGTCAGTGGTCTGGCCTCCAAAGGCATCAGGCCAGTCTGCACCCTCTAGACCTACTCCTCACTTGGCAACTCGCTTGTCAATGCTACATTCTGCATTTACTGCACAGGGTCACCTACTCTCCGGTTACTGTGGGCTTTAATGACAAACGCCTACAAGAGGAGACACTCATAAGAGTAATGCTGGCTGTGGGAGCGAAGGTCGTGTGTCGACTTGACTGTACTCTGATTTGTGGCTTGGCATTGGTGGAGTCATGTGGTCATCCTCCATGTCCCCCTACCAGCGATTCATGCTCAGAGGGTTTATTCCCTCCCAGAGACTGAGAGTCCTAAATCCCCAGTGTGGCACAGCGATGACATGCACTGCGTATGATTCTAATGAGAAGTTGAGTTGGGCTTCTGGTTTTTCAGGGATGTCATTTCCTTTAGAGGTGGCGCAGCTCTGGATTATGGCTGCTACTTCACAGAAAGAGAACAGCATGCATTTGAATTCTATCTCCCATGTGCGGGGCACGCTGGTGGTAAAGCCCACCTCGGAGCCACACTCGATGGCGATGTCATCAGCGGTCTTGATGCCCGACCACGTGAGAAAAGAGCCCGAGGTTCCAACCTCCATCCTCTCGAAGACTCCTCAGAAACGTCAAAAGCACACCTGACGTGTGATTTGTTAGCAGAACATTTCCAGATTCGTTTTTTCCAAACCACCAGTTTTAACTTTTTTTTTTCCAGGGAAAGAAAAATGCAGTATTGTCAAAAGGAAAAACAGACTCTAACAATGGGGAGCAAAGATAAAGGGAGTCGCCTGAAATAAAGGAGAGCTGGTCAAAATCTATATACATGCTGGCCTTTACCATACACATGCACAAAGCCCTTAAAACAGTGAGCTAAGAAGAGGATGCATTACATGGTATTGTTGCTCAATACGTCCTTCCAAGGAAGGAGTCGGCCAAGCACGTCTTCAGAGGAGAGACGTATGGGTGAGAGCAGAAAGAGGTCACGATGCTGAAGTTGATAAGCACCTCACAGGATGAACCTCGAGTCACCCGGTCATGCGACAGATGTGCACAATGAGGTCCCCACTCTCTAGCAAGACACTGTGCTGCCTCTAATGCCATGACTCTTAAATGAAATATGCAATCAATAGGTCGGTGATTGTGGGGGTCAAGTGGCTTCAGTTGTTTCAACAAGATCTTTAGGAAGCCCCCTCAATATTGATAGCTTCTCATCTGAAATGTCCGTATTATGTTCTCCTTCTATTCCTATCACTTGTTGATATTCTACATTCCTGCTCTTCCTTGTGCGCTGCACTAAGCTGTATACATACTTGTACATCTCTTGTACTCAATGACCAAGGACAGTGTAGAACTCCTCTCGATGAACTTGTTTTAAGATTACTGCACTAAGTTGTATACATACTCGGACATCGCCTATACTCAGTGGCCAATGAAAGTGTAGAATAAATGACAATATAAACCACACTTCCTTAAAAAAAAAAAAAGGAGAACCCAGCATGGAATTTCTGCAGATACATTTGAGAAACTGTGATTAGAAAATGTCCATGCATCCAAGGAAACCCGCATCTTGTTTAAACAGCGTTCTCCCGAGAAGGCTCCTGTGCAGAGCTCTCGTAAGATACTAAAGTGACAACTCAGGTTCCAGCACCTTGGCTGAGTCACTTCTCTATCGGTATGATCGCTCCTCAGGGGGATTCTCTATGGTACTGCTTCCTCTTACACTTAAAGGGAAAAGAAACAGGGACTTCCTTTCACTCGCACGAGATATAGCCAGGGCCTAAAAAGGGGGGTGTGAAGGAAAGAGAATAAAGATCCTGGACCCCCACGACACAAAGGCACCAGGACGGTGTGAGCAGAGCTTCTTTCCTGGGCCCCCATGCTGGATTCCTGACGTGGCCTTCACTGTGCCCCTCTTTAGGGCAGGTTCACTGAGCCCTGACCCACCATGCATGCACGAAAAGCTGTTCGAAGGGTCGCAGAAACACCCCATGCTGCCTGAGAAATCAAGTCCCCGGACTCGACCACTTCCAGAAAAACAAATAGAGCCCAGAAGGGAGTGGGGTCCCTGATGCTTCAATGTCCTGTCCTCTACAAGGGGTTTTCCAAAAGTTCCTGAGGGAAAACGCCATTATTATTTCTTTCTATTCTTTCCACACAGTCTTTGAAGCCCCCGTGCATAAATCCTCTCAGGTATACACGATAGCCTAACAGAGTCAGCTGTGATAACCCTCGCTCGTGATGGCTAGCCTTTCCTCACTAGGCTCTTCCTGGAGGGGAACTGCAGAGAAAGAGAGGAGGGCGGGATGGGGTCAAACACTCACAAGGGAGCCTTCCGCTGCAGGTCTTTACTTCCGCTGCCCTTGGCTTCAGCTGAATGGCTTGTCCCCCGTGAAGTGCTGGGTAAGGGAGTGCCGGGGGGAAAGGCAGTTGGGAGGCTACTGGCATTACGGGCGGTCCGGAAGGAGTCATCTGCAAGCAGTACAAGGAGAGAAAGGTACCCAAGAGAGGGGAGAAGGTGAATGCGGGTTTTGCCTTTTCTCTTTTGAAATCAACTTGACGAAAGCGTAATTTTCACACACTGAACTGCACTAATCTTGGACATCCCCACCCATGGAGCCGGGACACTGTTAGGATATCGGGTGCAGCCACCACCAGTGAACAGTTCCTACAGCCCCTGCCTGCATTCCTGCACACCCTCCCCTTCCCCCCTCCCCCCCCCCCCCCCCCACACACACAGCCCAAGCAGCCACCGGCTTGCTTTCTTTACACGTGAAATCATGCTGTATATACCCTTTTGGGGCCTGACTTCTTCCATCAGGGTAATTACTTGAGATGCCTCCACTCTGTTGCTTTCCACGACTGACTAGAATTCTACCGCATAAATGGAAATTGTTTCTCCATTCTCCTGGTGAGAGAACTGTGTCTGGCTTCGCTTACAAATGAAGCTGCTGTGACTGTCTGTGTACAAGTCTGTGGGTAGAAGTACGTTTTCACTTCGGGTCAGTAAGTGGCTGGGAGGAGAGTTGCTGAAATGGGTGTGAATATTTCTCTCTTTACAGAAAGCTTCCAAACTATTTTCCAAAATGATGGTACCCAGCCAAGTAAGAGAGTCCACATTCTCACCACACTCGGTGTTATAAAGCTTTCCTTTAAAACTGCTCAGACATTCTAGTGGTATAGGGCTGCTATGCGCTGAAATCAACTCTCTAATGGCGAACTTTGCTTGGTTTGAGCAGGGTTATGAGACCCCTGGTGACCCTGGGGTTGAGCATGTAACTGCTCACCAGAAACAGGTCGGCATTGGAACCCACTAGGCATCCTGCAGGAGAGAGCAGCAGCAATAGAAGCTCTTGTCTGTTCTATTGGGTCACGATGAGTGAGAACTGACTCAAAGGACTTTTGTTTGTTTTAGTGGTAGGTATAGTATATCAAACTTATCTTTATCGTTGTCTATCTTAAGTTTTCCTAATAGTAATGTTATCTTTCTATGTTTATCTTCTTTCATAAAGTATATATTCAAATCTTTTGCCATTTTAAAATTGAGTTGCCTTCTTCTTCTTAGGTTTAAAAGATTTCTTTTTTGTTTGTTTGTTTGGGGGCATCACTGCCCTCTGGTGGTGGGAGTAGGAGGCCCAGCCTTTGCTCCTGTGGAGCTGCTGCTGGAATTGAATCTCCATCCCAGTGTGCTGCAGTACCGTGTACAACCACTATACCACCAGGGCTCAGCCCCTAAAAGATTTCTTTATCTATTCTGGATATAAGTTCTTTGTCAGACAAGTGTATTGTGAATAGTTTTCCCCAGTCCAGGTCTTTGAAACAGCATAACCTTAACATGTTAGTGAAATCCTATACATGCATATTTTAATTTTATGGTTAGAAATCTTTGATAATGGTTAAATGACAGTCTTTCTTCTACATTTTCTTCTAACAGCTTCCCAGGCATAGCTCTCCAGCTTCTCCTCCAATCTGAGCTAACTCTATGTAATCACTGAGTGTGAGAGATGAGTTGAGGTTCCTTGATGCTGCACATGGAAGACATTTGTTTGTGCATCGAGTTTTTTGAGGGGGAAAAAATAAATTCCATTCCCATTGGTTTCTCAGGGGAGTCTCTGTTGAAAATCAACTGACCCACTATGTCATGTCAATGTGGTTACCCTTGTCTTGATCACTAGAGCTTTATGTAAGTGCTGAAATCAAGTGGTATAAGTTCTCCAATTACTTCTTCAAAACTGTTTTGGCTATACTAGGTCTTTTGCATTTGGATACAGATTTTAGAATCAGCTCAAGCATCTCTACAAAAGGCCTGCAAGATTTTTTATTGTATTGAATCTATTTAGGCTGAATTGACCTTGCAATCTGTTCAGTCATCCAGTCCATAAACATGGTGTCAAACTTTCAACCCTCAGACTCATGTCCTCTAGTCAATTCTGACTTGCAATTGTTGTGGGTTTCTCAGACTTCAAGTTTGTAGGAGGAAAACCAGTCTCTTCCTCCTGCCTTGGCTTGGCTGGTGGGTGGGAAGCTCTGCTTGGCCTTGTGCTCAGCAGCTCACAGTATAACCACCAGGCTCCTGACACATAGTCTCGCTCTCCATTTCAGAGTTGTTAGTGTACATGCTGTACACATTCTGGTAAATTTCTGCCTAAACATTTAGCACATTTGAAACTACTGCAAATGTTATTTTTTCAATATACTTCTGTTTTCCAAAGTCTAAAGTTACAGAAAAATGGAGAAGTATGGAGTTCCCACATAACCTCCTTAGAGTTGCCCTTGTTATTAAGATCTGAGGGGTCTGCGGGCCCAACCCCAATCGGGGACAGCCAGCCCTCCCCCTAGGGCAGTTTGCTTTAAGGGACAGCACTGAAGCTGCAGCTTGGAGAGTGGGACATGCCTGACTAGAGCACACGAGAACAAATGAAGGGGGAGGAAGACAGAATGGAGTGCATCCTAGCCCACCGAGCCTTGAGGACGATATCCCCACTCAGAACAACCAATGCACAGAGAGGACTATCTGGCTGGCTCCACTATGAAACATGGTGTCCTTCGCTGATCCAAGGCCCTATGGTGACAACAACAGAGAAGCAGGGTGGGGATTGTCCCCTGTCTGACCCCACCACACCATGGCAAAACACTAAGGGTGTGCAGCAGAGCATGGAGTTCCCAAGAGAGTGCCAAGGAAATACTTTGGGGTCAGGGTGTGGCACCCCCTCAGATTCAACCATGACACTCCTGGAGGTCAACGAAAAGACCTTGAATTATTACAGGTTTTTATTTTGTTGTTATTATTTTTATTTTCCATATATATATTGGATATTGGGGGGGGTTGTCATCATTTTATTTTATCTGGTCACTTCATCTTAGGATGCCTTGTGTTTTTTGGTACATATTGTTATTTCTGCAGGTCTATCCAGATAAGATAGACTGGGTGAACAGTCTGGAGAAGGAAACAATGGGACTGATGGTTCTGGGGGCAGAGGCATGGGAGATGGGGAAGTGGGAAAAAGGTGGTGGTGTGGATCAACCCAGGGATAGAGTGACAACAAGTGATTCAAAGTCAGTGACAGTGTGGGTGTGAGAGGCCTGATAAGGATGGAGCAGGAGTAATGTAACAGAGAGAACTTGCTGGGACCCAGATGGAGGCTGGATAGTGGAGCTGGAGGAAAGTAGAAGGAAATGGAGGCGGTAACGGGGCAGGTAAAGGGCATTTTAGAGGTCTAGATGTAGGCATGTACATAGGTGAATATATTTATATATGATGATGGGGAAATAGATTTATGTGCATACATTTATAGTGTTAATATTAAGACAGCAGATGGGCATTGGACTGCCACTCAAGTACTTCCTTGATGCAAGAACTCTTTGTTCTATTAAATTGGCATTTCATGATGCTCACCTTCCCGACACGATCACTGAAGACAAATGTGTGCATAAGCAAATGTGGTGAAGAAAGCTATCAAAAGATACAGCGTCTGGGGCCTTAAAGGCTTAAAAGTAAACAAGAGGCCATCTAGCTCAGAAGCAACAAAGCCCACATGGAATAAGAACATCAGCCTGTGTGACCACAAGGCGTCCAATGGATCAGGTATCAGTCATCAAAGAACTAAAAATTCTATCATTATAAATGAGGGGAAGTACAGATCAGGGACCCAAAGCCCATCAATAGGTGAAGTGACATTCCCTTATAGAGGGGTGACAGGGAGGAGACGAGCCAGTCAGGGTACAGTGTAGCAACAATGAAATATGCAACTTTCCTCTAGTTCTTAAATGCTCTCTCCTCCACTATCATGATCACCATTCTACCTTACAAATCCATCTAGACCAGGGGATGTACACTGGTACGGATAGGAGCCGGAAATATGGGGAATTCAGGACAGATGATCCCTTCAAGACCAGTGGTGAGAGTGGTGATACCGGGAGGGTGGAGGGAAGGGGGAGTAGAGAAGTACCCATTGGAGGGATCTATAGGTGACCTCCTCCCTGGAGTAAGAACAGCAGGGAAATGGGTGGAGGGACATATTGGACAGTGTATGATATGAAATAGTAATGATAATTTGTAAATTATTAAGGGTTCATGGGGGAGGGGGTGTGGAGAGGGAGGGGAAATATGGGGAGCTGATGCCAAGGGCCTTCCTAGGTGGAGGGAGGATGTTTCGAGAATGAAGGCAACGAGTGTACAAATGTGGTCTGCATACAATGGATGGATGTATTGATCGTGTTGAGTTGTATGAGCCCCCAATAAAATGATTTTTAAAAATGGTGTGTATATACCATACACAGAACACATTTAAAAAAACTAGCGTTAACATGCTATACTCACTACACAGGATGAATCAATGGTGATACATTATTGTTCACTGAAGTCCCTAGTTCGTTGAGAACGCTCGTTATTCATCAAAAGCCCTTTTCTGCCCCATGTAGGATCCCATGCAGAAGATCACATTTCCTTTAGCGGCCTGCCTGTGGAGGCTCCTCCCACTGTGACAGTTTCTCAGATTCTCCCTGTTTTGGATGGCCTAGGCGGTTGGAGAGGCCTTTGTCAAGGGTTTTATAAGACACGTCTGATCCATGGTGAAAACCTACTGTTTTAAGTGTCCGCAAAAATCTTTAAAAATCAGCAGAATGTAGACTAGGATGTTCTCTTTTTCTTTTGAAAACACTAAACACAGTGACAACCATGTAATACTGTACATGAGGTGAAGCATTTCTTCAATTGCTAGGAAAAAGTCACATTTCTTAGCAACTTAATAAAAATATAAATTGAGAAAAAAAACACTATGGGTTTGTTTTAAAAACAAAAACAAAAACTGGTTATCTACAGACTATCATACATATTTTTTATTTACTATTTCCCAGAAGGTCTCAGATAGCTACTTACCGGTTAGTGAAATTATGGAAGTCTTTGTTATCCCTGAGACGGGAGCTGTGTATCCCGTTGTAGAACTTTTGCTGGAAAAGATCATGATTATGTTTAAAATACAAGATGTTGCTGCTCTGGACCATGATTCGCAAGTACATGGTCTAGTGTAGCCACTCTCCTTTTGCATTATCATGTTCCTTCAAAAGGTTTGCTGCTTCGGTTTCTCATTCATTGATCTGCACATTCTAGACCTCATGGCTCTTACTTTGTCTAGAACCTTAAGCACTTCCTTGAGCTCTAGCATCAGAATAGCGGGGTCTGGGTTTTTTCTTTTTCTTTCTTCTGACACTCAGCTAACAAAAGTAAGATGAATACATTTTCTTGAAAATAACTGACATCTATTTCTAATCTCTTTTCTACAGCTTGAGATTGCCTTGTTGGATAAGAATTCTGTATACATGCACAGAAAATGTCAAAGCGTGGTTGAAAATCCACAACAGGCTATTGCTAATCGAATAAAAATCTGTGTTTTGAGTCAGATGTTACTGATTTTAATAGGCAGGTGGGTATTTAAAAAAGCATGTACACTTTAAAGCAGTTCTTCTGGTCAGTTGATAGGTAACCATTACATGCTGTCATTACCTCCACCTACAAATCACATGACTACTGAGGGAATGCTAATGCTCTCCTTGCCCTAACTGTTGATCATCTTGGCTTTGCATCTGGTATCAAGGGAGCCCTGTTTTGCCCGTGGCTTCTTCATAGAAACACAGTGGTACTTAGAGCACACAGGTTGATGTACTAAAGTGGCTCACAAAAGTCC